>OY740815.1:7770468-7917968 GCA_963514005.1 Raja brachyura
ATGATAATTTTCTTTGTGTTATTAACCAAGGGATTAATATTGACGTAGACTCTAAGGATAACTTCACTGCCCTTATTGGAAATACAATAAAACTGACCATGCTGTTTAGTTGAGGATACAGGATATGAGGCGCGAGCGTTTTACTGTCATACGTCCCAGATAGAACAATGTAATTCTTACTTGCAGCAGCACAACAGAATATATAAACATACTACACTGTAGATAATATTAGAAACGAGAAAACGATAATCAATGGGCTGGGAATATTTTCCTTTCAAATGGAGGAAGCAGTGAGTGGCTTCATGGAGGTTAATTTTATTTTGAGGGGCATAGATGCGGTAGATAGTCACAGTCTCTTTCCCAGGGATGTGGATTCTCAAACTACCTGTAAAGTGAGAGGGGACATAGTTAAAGGGACCGACCGGAGGGGCAACTTTTTCAGGGGGTGTTGGTCAGAGAGAATAGCTGCCAGAGGAGGTGGTAGTTTGGAGATACAGGGCGGAAACAGGCCCTTCGGCCCACCGAGTCCGTGCCTAGAATTTAGGAGATTGAGAGGGGATCTTATAGAAACTTACAAAATTCTTAAGGGGTTGGACAGGCTAGATGCAGGAAGGTTGTTCCCGATGTTGGGGAGGTCCAGGACAAGGGGTCACAGCTTAAGGATAAGGGGGAAATCCTTTAGGACCGAGATGAGAAGGACTTTTTTTCACACAGAGAGTGGTGGGTCTCTGGAACTCTCTGCCACAGAGGGTAGTTGAGGCCAGTTCATTGGCTTTATTTAAGAGGGAGTTAGATGTGGCCCGTGTGGCTAAGGGGATCAGAGGGTATGGAGAGAAGGCAGGTACAGGATACTGAGTTGGATGATCAGCCGTGATCATATTGAATGGCGGTGCAGGCTCGAAGGGCCGAATGGCCTACTCCTGCACCTAATTTCTATGTTTCTATGTTTCTATGACCAGCAACCACCACACACTAACGGGGCTCTCCCACTGCACAAGGAAATTCAAGAGCTCTCCCGAGTTTAAAAAAAAATCAAGCTCGTGGTAAGTACGTAGAATGTACGTAGCGGGTACGTCGGAGCTCGGGACGTCTCTCAGCGTTAACGGCGGGTACTCGGGGAAACGCGGTAAGCTCCTGAAGACTTGTGAAGATTTTTCAACATGTTGAAAAATGTCCACGAGAGCCTCGAGTACCTACGAGCGGCTATTACCGTAATTCTCCGAGTTCGAATCAGGGGAAACTTGGGAGAGATCTTGAATTAGCTCGTACAGTGGGACAGGCCCTTAACACTACCCGACACTCACTACGGACAATTGGCCTGTGGATCGGGGAACCGCTCCAGTGGACCGCGCGCACGGAGGGAACGAACTTTGGGTTGTGGAAATGACGCCCAAACATAGCGGCGTCTGCAATTGTAAATATGTTAAAAGAGATTCACTGCGCAGTTACACGTATGACACTGAACCGCATGATACTCCGCAGAGGAATCTCCTCAAGGTATGCCTACATTGAAGAAATTCCATCTTCGGTATCTTCCATCTTTCCACACATAGGCTGCGGAGCATGGATGTGCAGGCAATGAAGTGATATGGATCAGATTAGTTTCATTTAGCATTGTTTGCTGAGCTGCTCTATATTCTATTTTTTGTGCTGCACTCAATTGAACCATCCTAACACAACTACAGAGCAGTCCTGAGTCACTATCTGCCTCTTCGGACTATCTTTGATCAGGCTTTCCAACGTGACCCCTCCACTCGCCACATCTTCCCATCTCCCCCCCCCCGTCTGCATTCCGCAAAGACCGCTCCCTCCGCAACTCCCTTGTCAATTCTTCCCTTCCCTCCCGCTCCACCCCTTCCCCGGGCACTTTCCCTTGCAACCGCAAGAGATGCTACACTTGTCCCTTCACGTCCCCCATCCACTCCTATCAGGGACCCAAGCAGTCCTTCCAAGTCCGACAGAGGTTCACCTGCACCTCCTCCAACCTCATCTACTGCATCCGCTGCTCCAGATGCCAGCTGATCTATATCGGTGAGACCAAGCGGAGGCTGGGCGATCGTTTCGCCGAACACCTCCGCTCGGTCCGCAATAACCAACCCGACCTCCCGGTGGCTCAGCACTTCAACTCCCCCTCCCATTCCGTATCCGACCTCTCGGTCCTGGGCCTCCTCCACGGCCAGAGTGAGCAACACCGCAAGTTGGAGGAACAGCACCTCATATTCCGCTTGGGGAGTCTGCATCCTCTGGGCTTAAACATTGAATTTTCTCAATTCTGTTAACCCTTGCTGCCCCCTCCCCTTCCCACCTCTCCCTCAGCCCTCGGGCCCTGGCATTCCCTCTCTCTCTATCTCTCCCCCACCCAAGTCGCACTAGCTTCTCATTTTCACACTACAAACAGCTTACAATGGCCTGTTTCCTTTATCATCGATACTTTTTTGCATATCTTTCATTCATTGTTCTTTATCTCTCCACATCACCGTCTATATCTCTCGTTTCCCTGATCCCTGACCAGTCTGAAGAAGGGTCTCGACCCGAAATGTCGCCTATCTCCTTCGCTCCTTAGATGCTGCTGCACCCGCTGAGTTTCTCCAGCCTTTTGTGTACCTTTGAGCAGGCTTTGCTGGCTTTACCTTGCACTAAATGTTGGGCGAGGTCGGGGGCAGTCGTCCCCCCCCCACCCCCCCGCCACAGGTACCATGTAACCCTGTGCTACCCCCTCCATGGTCGGATAGTCGGCAACTAAACCGTGTCCCCCACCTGGTTTGCCAGGTGAGGAGGGGGCTGTGGACCCCCAGCAGGACCAGAAACAAGACCTGTCAAAGGGCGGATGAGCTCCTAGCGAGCCAACGGCCATCCACAAGTCAGTAGAAGTTGCGATCACTGTCGTACACGGCATTGTAAGGAATGATGATAAAACACACACACACACCAAAATCCTGTACTTCCAGCGGCGGAAGTCCGCAGGAACTGGAGGACAGAGATGTGTGGTGCGTCCGTACCACTGTGTCGATAATGTTTTCAATGATGATGAAGAATGAATGAATGAAACGTTATTCTCTTACTCACGTATCTGCACATTGTGGACGGCTCGATTGTAATCATATATTGTCTTTCCGCTGGCTGGTTAGCACGCAACCAAGGCTTTTCACTGTACCTTGGTAAGCGTGGCTATAAACTAATTTAAAACTAAAAGCTATGTTCTAAACTGAAGTCACCGGGGTGGAAGATTGCAACCTTCACGTGGTCCGCCCTGTTTCGACTAATGCAATCAACTCGACGTGCACAAACGGAAGATCAAATAGAACAAGTTGTCCAACAACTTTAGGCTGTGCACGCCACACGCAAGAAGACTGAAGTGACCGTGCCGTGAGCGTTTTCTGAGTGGAGCCCGTGATCTCAGGTGGTTCCGGAGATGTTACGGTCAAGGAGAGAAAAACCAAGGAGAGAAAGCCAAGAACCACAGGAATTTAATGATTTGTACGCAAAAATAAACACACAGGGATCCAACAATCTGTGAAAATGTTTCTTCCGGGAGGAGTCGGACTTTGCTGGTTGCTGGCAGAATGTAAATAGCATACAAAAACCCATCAAGAATTGCAGCAAGAACATTCGCACCAGATCTATGGGAACATGACACTATCGAGGAGCGAGAGGAAGATGGAACACTGACTTCATTGTAAAGGTGCAACAATTATCTCCACAAGTTCCTAAGTTCGTAAGCGAGAGGAGCAGAATGAGGCCACTCGGCCCAACTCCGCCATTCAATCGTGGCTGACGGGCTCACAGGGAGAGGGCGTACGAAGTCTGTACAGACAAGCACCCAAAGTGCTGGGGGAACTCATCGGGTCAGAGAGAACCTCTGGAGCGAATGGACAGGAGGACTTTTGGGTCTGAAGAAGGGTCTCGACCTAAAACGTCACCCATTCCTTCTGGATAAGACTTTGCCGTCCATCACAGTGAGGAGATGTTGGAGATTCACTGTGAGGGATGTTTGTGTAAACTGTGTTAAGTGTGGGTCTTGGTTTTTTTTTTGTAATGTCATGACTGTAGGAATTAAATTTCGTTCAAACCTTGTCTGTTTGACAATAGACAATAGGTGCAGGAGTAGGCCATTCGGCCCTTCGAGCCAGCACCGCCATTCAATGTGATCATGGCTGATCATCCCCAATCAGTACCCCGTTCCTGCCTTCTCCCCATATCCCCTGACTCCGCTATCTTTAAGAGCCCTGTCTAGCTCTCTCTTGAAAGCATCCGGAGAACCTGCCTCCACCGCCCTCTGAGGCAGAGAATTCCACAGACTCACCACTCTCTGTGAGAAAAAGTGTTTCCTCGTCTCCGTTCTAAATGGCTTACCCCTTATTCTTAAACTGTGGCCCCTGGTTCTGGACTCCCCCAACATCGGGAACATGTTTCCTGCCTCTAGTGTGTACAAGCCCTTAATAATCTTATATGTTTCAATGAGATGCCCTCTCATCCTTCTAAACTCCAGAGTGTACAAGCCCAGCTGCTCCATTCTCTCAGCATATGACAGTCCCGCCATCCCGGGAATTAACCTTGTAAACCTATGCTGCACTCTCTCAATAGCAAGAACGTCCTTCCTCAAATTAGGGGACCAAAACTACACAATACTCCAGGTGTGGTCTCACTAGGGCCCTGTACAACTGCAGAAGGACCTCTTTGCTCCCATATTCGATTCCTCTTGTTATAAAGGCCAACATGCCATTCGCTTTCTTCACTGCCTGCTGTACCTGCATGCTTACTTTCATAGACTGATGTACAAGGACCCCCGAGATCCCGTTGTACCTCCCCTTTTCCCAACTTGACGCCATTTAGATAGTAATCTGCCTTCCTGTTTTTGCTACCAAAGTGGATAACCTCACATTTATCCGCATGAAACGTAATCTGCCATGCATCTGCCCACTCCCCCAACCTGTCCAAGTCACCCTGCATTCTCATAGCATCCTCCTCAGAGTCCGCACTGCCACCCAGCTTTGTGTCATCTGCAAATTTGCTAGTGTTACTTTGAATCCCTTCATCCAAATCATTGATGTATGGATGGCAGTAGAAGGCATTCTATTCAATTCTCTCCAGAGATGCTGCCTGTCCCGCTGTTACTCCTGCATTTTGTGTCTGTCTATGGTTGACCCAACTCTTTGTTGTCTCCCCATTCTCCTGCCATTTCCCCATAACCCTGACACCCGCGCGAACCAGCGTCTGCCCTTTAAACAAGCGAAGATGGCGGCCTCGAGGCTCAAGCTGACACCCCGGCCTTCTCCACTGTTATTGGGGTCCCGGATGGATGGGAGCCTTTGCAAACAAAACTGCACGAATAGAGGGGGCTTTGCAATCATTGTAGTTCAGGACGTTGTGAGCATCTTGTAAAATGAAGGAGGACCGGTTGAGAAATGTCCCCTTGGTCGGGCGGTGATTGGGGTCTGAGAAAACTCTGGGCCCAACGGTAGAGCTGCTGGCGCCAGCTCCAGAGGCAATAGACAATAGGTGCAGGAGTAGGCCATTCGGCCCGTCGAGCCATGGCTGATCATCCCCAAACAGTCCCCCGTTCCTGCCTTCTCCCCACATCCCCTGACTCCGCTAATTTTAAGAGCCCTATCTAGCTCTCTCTTGAAAGCATCCAGAACCTGCCTCCACCGCGCTCTGAGGCAGCGAATTCCACAGACTCACCAATGTTTCCTCGTCTCCGTTCTAAATGGCTTACTCCTTATTCTTACCGGGTTCAATCCTGCCCACAGGTGCTGTCTGTACGTTCTCCCCAGTTTACTACAAACCTGCACGTCTTTGGGGTGTGGGAGGAAACTGGAGCACCCGGAGAAAACCCACAAGTTCACAGGGAGAGAACGTACAACGTCTGTACAGACAAGCACCCAAAGTTCTGGAGGAACTCAACAGGTCAGATAGAACCTGTGGAGAGAATGGATAGGAGACCTATTGGGTCTGAAGATGTCCATTCTCTCCACAGATGCTGCCTGACCCATTGAGTTTAGTTTAGTTTAGATTAGAGATATAGCATGAATGCAGGCCCTTTGACCCACCGGGTCGACACCGACCAGCGATCCCCGCACACTAACACTATCCTACACACACTAGGGACAATTTACATTTATACCAAGCCAATTAGGCTGCAAACCTGTACGTCTTTGGAGCGTGGAAGGAAACCGAAGATCTCGGAGAAAACCCGCGCAGGTCATGGGGAGAACGTACAAACTCCGTACGGGCAGCACCCGTGGTCAGGATCGAACCCGGGTCTCTGGCGCTGTGAGGCAGCAACTCTACCGCTGCGCCACCGTGCCGCCCTGTTCTGAGGGTAGTGTTGAGCTGCCCACTTGACCCGTTTAGTCCATATATGACAACTGCCCCTCCCATTCCCAATCTGACCTCTCTGTCCTGGGCCTCCTCCACTGTCAGAGTGAGGCCCAGCGCAATTGGAGGAACAACACCTCATATTCCGCTTGGGTAGTTTACACCCCAGCGGTATGAACATTGACTTCTCCAATTTCAGATAGTCCTTGCTTTCTCCATCCTTCTCCTCCCCTTCCCAGCTCTCCCACAAGTCCGGGTTCGATCCTGACTACGGGTGCTGTCTGTACGGAGTTTGTACGTTCTCCCCGGGACCTCGTGGGTTTTCTCCGGGTGCTCCGGTTTCCTCTCACATTCCAAAGACGTGCAGGTTAATTGGTTTCTGTAAATTGTCCCTTGTGTGCAAGATAGCACTAGTGTACGAGAGATCTCTGGTCGGCACGGATTCGGTGGGCCGAAGGGCCTGTTTCTATGCTGTATCTCTGAACTAAACTAAACTAAACCAACTTGTTTAAGACTTCCCTATGCTGGGACAAATACTATAATTATCCACCTTATTTAAGCCCCTCATCATTTTATAAGTGTCTATCAGATCAACCCTCAGCCCCCTTCGCATCAAGGAAAACAGTTCCAACTTATCCGGTCTTTCCTTGTATTCCATGCCCGCTAGTCCCGGCAATATCCGTAGACTCATAGAGTGATACAGCGTGGAAACAGGCCCTTCGGCCCAACTTACCCACACTGGCCAACATGTCCCATCTACACAAGTCCCACCTGCTTGCCTTTAGCCCCATCCCTCTCAACCTGTCTGAATGTTTCTTAAACCGTTCCGATTGTACTTGCCTCCATTACCTCCTCCGGCAGCTCGTTTCCATACACCCACCACCATTTGTGCAAAAAGGTCACCCCTCAGTTTCTTCCTCACCTTAAACCTATGCAACAAGCTCACATTACAGGAGTAGAATTAGGCCAATCGGCCCATCGAGTCTACTCCGCCATTCAATCATGGCTGATCTCTGCCTCCTAACCCCATTTTCCTGCCTTCTCCCCATAACCCTTGACACCCGTTCTAATCAAGAATTTGTCTATCTCTGCCTTAAAAATATCCACTGACTTGGCCTCCACAGCCATCTGTGGCAGTGAGTTCCACAGAAGTTCCTCCTCATCTTTCTAAAAGAGCGCCCTTTAATTCTGGTCCTAGACTCTCCCACCAGTGGGAACATCCTTTTCCACATCCACTCTATCTGTGCCTTTCTTTATTCTGTAAGTTTCAATGAGGTCCCCTCACAACCTTCTGAACTCCAGCGAGTACAGGCCCAGTGCTGTCAAACGCTCATCATATGCCAACCCACTCATTCCTGGGATCATTCTTGTAAACCTCCTCTGGACCCTCTCCAGAGCCGGCACATCCTCTGATTCTTCATTCGCCTACTCAGGGCAGGAGACTCAAAGGACAATAGACAATAGGTGCAGGAGTAGGCCATTCGGCCCTTCGAGCCAGCACCCGCCATTCAATGCGATCATGGCTGATCATCCCCAATCAGTACCCCGTTCCTGCCTCCTCCCCATATCCCCTGACTCCGCTATTATTAAGAGCCCTATCCAGCTCTCTCTTGAAAGCATCCAGAGAACCTGCCTCCACCGCCCTCCGAGGCAGAGAATTCCACAGACTCACAACTCTCTGTGAGAATAAGTGTTTCCTCGTCTCCATCCCAAATGGCTTACCCCTTATTCTTAAACGGTGGCCCCTGGTTCTGGACTCTGTGTGTCTACCGGATTTATTCCTCGTGAATCTTTTCTGCACTGTCTCCAGCTGAATCCCACCCTTCCCACGATGTGACCACAACTGCGGACAATACTCCGTGTGCTGCTGCCTTGAGTTGCGAAACCTCTTTGAATATTTCAAGTTCTGAATATCTGAAAGTCCGTTTATACTTCAGCCCCGCTCTTCCGGTCCTTGGGCACCCGGTGCGGAGGTGGGGCGTAGGGATCGGTCGGGGGTGGGGGGATGAAATTTGGCCAATGAAACCGGAGGGAAACTGGAGAAAACCCACGCGGGCCACGGGGCGAAGGCTCCCGTTGTCAGGATCGAACCAGGGTCACTGGCGCTGTGAGGCAGTAACTCTACCTCTACCGCCACCATGCGGCCCGCAGTTGGGAGACATCGAGGGAGTAACACTAGGCTTCGAATCGCACCGAGGAATTCACCAGCTGAGACGAGAGTGTGTGTTTTTTGCAGCAGGCCAACTCACTGAGGGCTGGCTCAGCCTGACCTATCATAATTGGTGCACCCCTACCAGTGAATATTTACAAATAAATTCTATTTACATACACATCCAAAGATTTGGACAGTAAACCTTTAGCATTTCCTGAGAAATCTTTCCTATATCGTGACTGAGCAGAGAGGGTTGCTCAGGGTAGGTCGGGCCAAATGGCCTCTGGGGTTCATCCACCATAGTTGTAGTCCGCCTCGTCGCCGTCGCCGTCCAGTGTCATTGAGTTGGGGGCCTGGATCCTGCCGATCTCCTCCAGGGCGCTGGCTAAGGAGTCAAGGTCTCTGTCATGTTGATGCTGGGCCTCCCATATGTCCAGGATGGTGCTCGCTGGGCTGTTCTTTATTGCAAAGTAGCTCAGGTTCCTGGAGCGAAGGAAGGGAGACGAGGGGTTACACAGCAGTTTAGAGATACAGCGCGCGCGCACTGAGAAACAGGCCCTCCGAGCCCGCACCGACCAGCGATCCCCGCACACTAACACTATCCTACTATTCAACGCACGAGCCATTATTTTTCTTGCATTTATACCCAGCCAATTGACCGAAGAGCTCGGAGAAAACCCACGCAGGTCACGGGGAGAAGGTACAGCACAAACAAGCACCCGTAGTCAGGAGCGAACCCGGGTCTCTGGCGCTGTTAGGCTGTAGCTCTGCTGCTGCGCTACCCGTGCCGACTTAGCTTTAGTTTATAGTGCATTGTAACATATACCGAGGTACAGTGAAACTCTTTTGTTGCGTGCCAACCAGTCACCGCAAAGACAATACGTGATTACACGCAAGCCATTTGCAGTAAAGGGAATAACATGAATAATGGTCAGTGCAAGGTAAAGCCAGTAAAGTCTGATCAACGATAGTCCAAGGGTCTCCAATGAGGTAGACAGTAGCTCACCTCTGCTCTCTGGTTGTGGTGGGATGGTTCAGTTGCCTGATAACAGCTGGGAAGAAGCTGTCATTGAATCTGGAGGTGTGTGCGATTCCACACTTGTATACCTCGTCCCTGATGGGAGAGGGGGGGGGAAGAGGGAGTGGCCGGGGTGCGACTGGTCCTTGATGATGCTGCTGGCCTTGCCGAGGCAGCGTGAGGTGTAGATGGAGTCAGTGGAAGGGAGGTTGGTTTGTGTGATGGTCTGGGCTGCGTCCACAATTCTCTGCAATTTCTTGCTGTCTCGGAGGGAGCTGTTCCCGAGCCACTAACACGTTCCCAGGGACCCTGTGTGTCTACTGACACATCACCAGGGGCACACTGTACACACTAACACATTCCTAACACACTTGTGCACACACTAACACATTCCAAAAACACTTGTGCACACACTAACACATTCCTAATACACATGTGCACACACTAACACATTCCTAACACACTTGTGCGCACACTAACACATTCCAAAAACACTTGTGCACACACTAACACATTCCAAAAAGACTTGTGCGCACACTAACACATTCCTAACACACATTTGCACACACTAACACATTCCAAAAACACTTGTGTGCACACTAACACATTCCAAAAACACTTGTGTGCACACTAACACATTCCAAAAACACTTGTGCGCACACTAACACATTCCTAACACACTTGTGCACACACTAACACATTCCTAACACACTTGTGTGCACACTAACACATTTCAAAAACACTTGTGTGCACACTAACACATTCCAAAAACACTTGTGCACACACTAACACATTCCTAACACACTTGTGTGCACACTGACACATTCCTAACACACTTGTGTGCACACTAACGCATTCCTAACACACTTGGGTACAGACTAACACATTCCAAAAACACGTGTGCGCACACTAACGCATTCCTAACACACTTGTGCACACACTAACGCATTCCTAACACACTTGTGCGCACACTAACACATTCCTAACACACTTGTGCACACACTAACACATTCCAAAAACACGTGTGCGCACACTAACACATCCCTAACACACTTGTGCACACACTAACACATTCCTAACACACTTGTGCACACACTAACGCATTCCTAACACACTTGTGCACACACTAACACATTCCTAACACACTTGTGCACACACTAACACATTCCTAACACACTTGGGTACACACTAACACATTCCTAACACACTTGGGTACACACTAACACATTCCTAACACACTTGTGCACACACTAACACATTCCTAACACTTGTGCACACACTAACACATTCCTAACACACTTGTGCGCACACTAACACATTCCTAACACACTTGTGCACACACTAACACATTCCTAACACACTTGTGCACACACTAACACATTCCTAACACACTTGTGCGCACACTAACACATTCCTAACACACTTGTGCACACACTAACACATTCCTAACACACTTGTGCACGCACTAACGCATTCCTAACACACTTGTGCACGCACTAACGCATTCCTAACACACTTGTGCACGCACTAACACATTCCTAACACACTTGTGCACGCACTAACACATTCCTAACACACTTGTGCACACACTAACACATTCCTAACACACTTGTGCACACACTAACACATTCCTAACACACTTGTGCACACACTAAACATTCTCAGGGCATCCTGAAAATACTGAACACTCTATAAAGGCCTGTCCGACCTAATTCATGACCTCTGCCGAGTTTGCCCTTGACTCATACTCGCAGCATGGTCGTCACGAGGTCGTAGGTAGGCCGTAGCAGGCCGTGATATTAGTCGTAGGTACTCGTGGCATCGAGTTGGTCGGGGTGTTTTTCTAGCCTGATGAAAAATATCCACGAGTAAAAAAGGTCGTGAATTAGGTGGTGAAAGTGGGACAGGCCCTTTCGACATATCTTGCTAAAACTAGAACCATTGTGAGCACTGACACACTCCCAGGGATTTTCCATAAATACTGACACACTGCTAGAAATCCACTGTAAACATTAACGCGCTTCCAGAGACTCCCCCTCCCCCCCCCGATGGGTTTTCCAATTTTACGATGTCAACGCTAAAATATCTGAGAAAATTAAAGGCAAACTAATATAAAAGGTGGCTTTCCGATATTCATTCGCCTGTACTCCACCCACCTGTCAATGTGGAGCTTCTGTGCTAACAGCCGCCAGTCCTTGCCCGTTGCGCTCGGAATGTCGAAGGTGGAACAGATTTTCTGCCGGATGGAGTAGGGGATCTTAAAGGGCTTGGGGCCTGCGATGCCGGCCACGCCACTTGCAACCTGTGCACAGAGGAGAACAACTTCTCTCTCACCCTGGAAGAACAGACAAGCATCTTGGATCAGTGGCGACAAGGATCTGCAGAGGCTGGTTCACCAGGGAAAGACACAAAGTGTAGGAACGGAACTGCTGATGCTGGTTGAAACCGGAGACGGACACAAAAAGCTGGAGTAACTCAGCGGGACAGGCAGCATCACTGGAGAGAAGGAATAGGTGACGTTTGGGCTCGAGACCCTTCTTCAGCCCACCGAGTCCGTGCCGACCAGCGATCCCCATGCACCGTCACTATCCCCCACTTGAGGGCCAACTTACAATTGTTACTGGCTTCAATTAACCTACAAACCTGGACATCTCTGGAGTGTGGGAGGAAACCAGAGCACCCAGAGAAAACCCACGCAGGCCACAGGTAGAATATACAAACTCCGTACAGACAGCACCTGTAGTCGGGATCGAACCTGGGCCTCTGGCGCTGTGAGGCAGCAACTCTACCTCTGCGCCACTTTTCCACCCCAAATTTGGTTCATTTTGAGAATTCGCTCGTCCGTCATCAAATTCACAAATTAAATTAATAATAATATTTCTCAGTGGGAATCCAGAAAAAATGCAGTGTCGGGACATCATACATAAAATCAAACAGTATTAGAAACTTTCAGCAGATGTTTGTTACATCACAACCTCCCAGTCCGTTCTAGAGCCAAGAGTGTTTGATTGTCCTCTTCTTCTTCTTGTATATGGCGTGCACGGCCTAAAGTTGTCGGACAGCTTGTTCTATTTGATCTTATTTGATTGTGCGCGCCGGGTTGATTGCATTCGTCGAAACAGGGCGGACCACGTGAAGGTTGCAACCTCCCACCCCTTTAATTGTCACATGTCCCAAACGGAACAATGAAATTCTTACTTGCGGCAGCACAAGAGAATATGGAATCGTAATAAATATAACACAAACTCAGAAAAAAACCCAACAAACAATAAGTGCAATAATAATAATGTCTATTGTAGTTCAGCGCTTATGAGGTTGTAGTGTTTAATAGCCTGATGGCTGTGGGGAAGAAGCTGTTCCTGAACCTGGATGTTACAGTTTTCAGGCTCCTGTACCTTCTTCCTGGTGGCAGGGGTGATGAGATCAGTTATCAGTTATCAGTGATCAGTGATCCCACAGCAAGACCATTAGCAAGGCCAACATCTATTGACGTCCCATCATCTATTGTCCTCTCGTGTATAAAACTGTATACATTTTGGAATGAAATTTTTGGAATTTTTACAAAACTATTTAGCACAAAATTGAACCCCAATACAGATCCATGGAAGAGGGAAGTAAACTAACTATATTCCAAGAAGCTTTTCTTAATTACGGTCTAATAACAGCAAAATAACTTATACTCAAATTTTGGAAAAAACGCAACCACGCCAACATCCAAAATGTGGATGTCAAATATGTCGGAAACGCTTCATCTTGAAGAAATGAGATTTCTCCTACTAGGCAAAGTAGACCAATTCTCAAAGACTTGGTCTCCTTTTATCAACTTTTTGCAAGCATATGGTGCAACATAACATAACCTCAGAAAATAAATGGTTTCGAACCGGGTGACGGATGGGCAAAAATACAAAATAGGTAGATCTCTCCTCATCTCTCTTTTCCTTACTTTCTCCTTCTAATTCAATCTTTTCCGCTTCTCCTCTATGCCCTTTATTTCTTTTGCTATCTGTTGCTACTCGCTTGTCTATCTATTAAAAAAAATTAAAACATTTAAAAAAAAAAGAAAAGGTGGCGTGCCACCTTGCTGATCTTCTGGTGACAGTAGGTTGGGAAAGGTTCACATGGGCAGAGGTCAAACATGGGTTTTATTTGAAGAATGCAGCATGGAAACGGGCCCGGCAGACCAGCGAACCCAAGCCAGCCGAGGTCACCCGTTCACACTAGTTCCATGTTGTCCCCCTCCCAACACACATGGGGCAATCACCCCTGCACGTCTTTGGGACGAGGGAGGAAGCCGGAGCACCCGGAGGAATCTCACGGAGAACGTGCAAACTTCACACAGACAGGGCCGGAGGTCAGTATCGAACCAGGGTCTCTGGTGCTGTGAGGCAGCAGCTGTACCAGCTGTGCCACTGTGCCGCCCCTAAGTTGGGGCAGCTCAGATGGGGCATCATTGCCGGCAGGGATGAAGGAACTGTTTCCATCGTCTCTGACTCTAAGAATATAAAACGATCAACGAGTCTTTCAGTAGGGAGAGGAAAATAACTTTCTTACACAAATCATTCCCTTAAAATGTCTTCTTCACAACCACTATCAAATCGCTCGCTTGCTGTTGCATTATCCATGAATCCGCTATAAGCATGAATTGCTCATCAATTATGAATGCTTTGTAGCAAGTGTCGAACGGTAAGTTATTGCTGGCATTGGGAGTGTGACTCCGTGCATGAATTGCTGTATCAAAGAGAGTGACACAGTTTGGAAACAGGCCCTTTGGCTCAACGTGCCCACACCGGCCAAAATGTCCCAGCTACACTAGTCCCATCTGCCTGCATTGGTCCTCTAATTTGAGGAAGGACATTCTTGCTATTTAGGGAGTGCAGCGTTAGTTGACAAGGTTAAATCCCGGGATGGCGGGACTGTCGTATGCTGTGAGAATGGAGAGGCTGGGCTTGTACACTCTGGAGTTTCGAAGGATGAGAGGGGATCTCATTGAAACATATAAGGATTTGGACACGCTAGAGGCAGGAAACATGTTCCCGATGTTGGGGGACTCCAGAACCAGGAGCCACAGTTTAAGAATAAGGAATAAGCCATTTAGAACGGAGACGGGGAAACACTTTTTCTCACAGAGAGTGGTGAGTCTGTAGAATTCTCTGCCTCAGAGGGCGGTGGAGGCTGGTTCTCTGGATGCTTTCAAGAGAGAGCTAGATAGGGCTCTTAAAATTAGCGGAGTCAGGGGATATGGGGAGAAGGCAGGAACGGGGTACTGATTGGGGATGATCAGCCATGATCACATTGAATGGCGGTGCTGGCTCGAAGGGCCGAATGGCCTACTCCTGCACCTATTGTCTACTGTCTATTGCATTGGGTCCATATCCCTCCAACCTGTCCTATCCTTGTACCTGTCTAATTGTTTCTTTAACATTGCGGAAGTCCCTGCCTCAACTACCTCGTGAGGCTGCTCATTCCATCCACCCACCACCCTTTGTGTGAAAGAGTTACCACCTTTTTACAGTAGGTGAAGGCATCTTTTTGCCTTCACCTACTGTATGTCCTCTGGTCCTCGATTCCCCTACTCGGGGCAGGAGACTCCGTGCGTCCACCCGATCATATTTCCCTCGTGCTTTT
The DNA here is from genome assembly GCA_963514005.1 of Raja brachyura. The sequence continues at coordinate 7,785,582 of OY740815.1, forward strand.
ATACACCTCCACAAGATCTCATTCACCCCTCATCCTCCTGCGCTCCAGGGAATAAAGTCCCAACCTGTTGAACCTCTCTCCACAACTCGGACATTCGAGTCCCGTCATGCCTTCCTATATCCAGCCCTGCTAGCTGCTCACGTAGAGACAGATACTGGATGCCATGTGGCACTTCAATCGCTGCACATAAATACTAAAATGATTACACACGCTTGGCATGCAATGCTTGTATTAATGGGACCTTGATTATAAATCTTATCTAAATGGCCCTGTGCAATAAACAGATCTTCTCAGGCAGTCCCCTAGGGTTGAGAATGACTTGCATCCTTCCCAGTTTCGTGCTGGCTAATAAGGCAGGTGGGTGGATCGTCATCGCCAAATAAATACGAGATTTATGCTTTCAGGAAACTATTATTAAATTATTCTTTCTCCTGCTTAGTTGGCTCCTCAGCCAAAGGGACGATAAATCAGTTGAATTACAATATCGTTCCCTGGTCCTGGCAGTATTTTCCCTTACTATTCTTCACGCGTTCCACAAAGCTTCATTATTGTACCTCAAGAACCGTCTCGGTATAAATTCAGTTGGCACTCGTGAGTAGAGGAATGTTGACACAGGCTTCAAACAGAAACTGGTTCTCAGAGAAACATAGGAAATAGGTGCAGGACAAGGCCATTCAGCCCATCGAGCCAGCACCGCCATTCAATACAACCATGGCTGATCATCCTAAATCAGTACCCCGTCCCAGCTTTTTCCCCATATCCCATATCAACCAAACATCCAGGCATCCTCGCTCGCGTAGAACATTGAACATAGGATAGTACAGCACAGGAACAGGCCCTTCAGCCCACATTGTCTGTGCCAACCATGATGCCAAGACCAATTCTTAACTACCTGCACATAATCCATATCAATCATTTCACTGGATATCCATCGCATATCCTTCATCAACATAATTTGCTCCATCTTGAAGATGCTTCCCATCACAATCCAGTTTGAAATGGACATTGCTGCCTTTGTAAACTCTCACTCAATATCTCTTTCCTTCTGTAGGGGAGAAACTGTGAGCGGTGTCTCTACATAAAGTGACAAAAGTCGAGACTCTCAACGTTTTGAAGAATGACTTCCCACATAAATATTTAATACATAGGTATGGACACAAAGTCTTTAGTTTACAGATACAGTGTGGATACAGGCTCGCCAAATCCCCAGCCACCACCAATCACCTGTACCCTCTCCAACACACCAAGGGCAATTTACAGATGCCAATTGACCTGCAAAGCAGGACGTCTTTGGAGTGTGGGAGGAACCGGAGCACCCAAAGAAAACCCACGTGGTCACGGGGAGAACGTACAAACTCCGTACAGACAGCACCCGTAGTCAGGATCGAACCCGGGTCTCTGGCGATGTAAGGCAGCAGCTCTACCGCTGCGCCACCGTGCCGCCCTAGTGTTCAGTTCAATTGTACTTTGGAAATATTATTTGTAGCCCAGATGGAACAAAGTTTTAAAACACCAGGCGTTCTGAGATTAATAGACCAAAATGGGCTTCATTACATATCGTCACAAGGGCAACTCGGTACTATATGGTCTGTGTATAGTGTGGAACATGATATTAAATATAATGCTTGTAAGAGTGCTGTTATGATCTGTAGAACCAAAGAGGATAAATGTCTAAAATGTTGTGATTTTAAATCTGACAATAATCTGTAATAAGGTAAAATATATGGAGCATTTTATTACAGAACAAATGAGAGATGATGAGGATATTTATAGGCAACGACGTATGCTGTATGTACAGGCGAATATTCTCTTGTGTAAGTTTGGTGCGTGTACAGATGTGGTGAAGATGTCGCTGTTTAGAGCATATTGCACACCACTCTATACTGCGCACCTGTGGTCGAACTATGGAAAAACAAGTTTGCAGAGACTATAATGATGCCATGAGAACACTGCTAAGGAAACCTAGATGGTGTAGGGCTAGCAACATGTTTGTGGTTGCAGGAGTCAGTACTTTAGAAGCTATCCTAAGAAATCATAAGTATAAATTCATTTGCAGGATAAATGACTCGAAAATGTAATTATTGTGGCCTTGTCAAACTTAAGGTTTAGCACTACACGCTACGAATCCCAGTTGTGGAGACACTGGTATCGTTGTCTCGTTGTAGGACATGATCATTATTTTTTATTCTGCATTTTAATTCATGTATTGTGTTTTCTTTAATATATAATTTATGATGCTTTTAGAAGCGATATACTAAGACTTTATATGTAATTTATGATGTTTTTATATAGACAATAGACAACAGGTGCAGGAGTAGGCCATTCGGCCCTTCGAGCCAGCACGGCCATTCAATGTGATCATGGCTGATCATCCCCAATCAGTACCCCGTTCCTGCCTTCTCCCCATATCCCCCGACTCCGCTATCTTTAGGAGCCCTATCTAGCTCTCTCTTGAAAGTGCATGCAATGTATATTTATGTAATGTTGTCAATTGTCTGGGCTTTGAGCCCAAAATAGTTTATTATCATTATTATTATAATGGGATCCATTCATCGGAAGACTCAAGAGGATTGAGAAGTCTTCAAACGTTTAAATTCCAAGGTATACTATAAAAGTGCTCAAGTATTAATATTTCCTTTTAATGTAGTTTTATTTGAAGGAACATGTACTCCTATTGAATGGAATACACTCAATATTATACCTCTTGCCACATTTTCCAACCCCACAAGCAGCCTCCAGAAGACTGTGGAGGCCAAGTCAATGGATATTTTAAGGCAGAGATCGATAGATTCTAGATTAGTACGGGTGTCCGAGAATGATTCCAGGAATGGTTGAGTTAACATGTGATGAGCGTTTGATTGCACCGGGCCTGTACTCGCTGTAGTTTAGAAGGATGAGGAGGATGTTCCCGATGTTGGGGAGGTCCAGGACAAGGGGGTCACAGCTTAAGGATAAGGGGGAAATCCTTTAGGACCGAGATGAGAAGGACTTCTTTCACACAGAGAGTGGTGGGTCTCTGGAACTCTCTGCCACAGAGGGTAGTTGAGGCCAGTTCATTGGCTATATTTAAGAGGGAGTTAGATGTGGCCCTTGTGGCTAAAGGGATCAGAGGGTATGGAGAGAAGGCAGGTACGGGATACTAAGTTGGATGATCAGCCATGATCATATTGAATGGTGGTGCAGGCTCGAAGGGCCGAATGGCCTACTCCTGCACCTAATTTCTATGTTTCTATGTTTCTATGAACCTCATTGAAACTTGCCGAGTAGCGATGGGCCTTGATGGAGTGGATGTGGAGGGGACAATCTTGGACCAGAGGTCATAGCCTCAGATGTACCTTCAGAAAAGAGGTGAGGAGGAATTTCTTTAGTCAGATGGTGGCGAATCTGTGGAATTCGTTGCCAGAGACAGTTGTGAATTAGTACGGATGTCAGGAGTTTGGGAGAAGGCAGGAAAACGATGTTGAGAGGCAAAGATAGAAAGCCATGATCGATTGGTGGAGTAGACTTGATGGGCCGAATGGCCCAATTTTGCTCCTATCACTTATGAAGTGGTAACTCTTCAACCAGGGGCACTGGTTCAGAGTTCACAAAGTGCATGAAGTGGGGGCAATGTTTCCTTCGACTGAAGTGGGTGGTACAAGTCAGACTCCAGCAACTTAGGCACGAAAACCAGGCTGAGGGTGACACAGTGGCGTAGCGGTAGTTTTGCTGCCAGAGACCCGGGTTTGATCCTGACTTGTCTGTTCGGAGTTTGCGCGTTCTCCCCGTGGCCCGCACGGGTTTTCTCCGGGATCTCTGGTATCCTTCCACACTCCAAGGACGTCCAGGTTTGTAGCTCAACTGGCTTTGTGTAATTATCAGTTGCCCCAAGTGTGTGTAGGAGAGCGTTAATAGAATCATAGAAACATAGAAAATAGGTGCAGGAGTAGGCCATTCGGCCCTTCGAGCCTGCACCGCCATTCAATATGATCATGGCTGATCACCCAACTCAGTATCCTGCACCTGCCTTCTCTCCATACCCCCTGATCCCCTTAGCCACAAGGGCCACATCTAACTCCCTCTTAAATATAGCCAATGAACTGGCCTCAACTACCTTTTGTGGCAGAGAATTCCACAGATTCACCACTCTCTGTGTGAAAAATGTTTTTCTCATCCCGGTCCTAAAAGACCTCCCGCTTATCCTTAAACTGTGACCCCGTGTTCTGGACTTCCCCAACATCGGGAACAATCTTCCTGCATCTAGCCTGTCCAACCCCTTAAGAATTTTGTAAGTTTCTATAAGATCCCCTCTCAATCTCCTAAATTCTAGCGAGTACAAGCCGAGTCTATCGAGAATTTAGACTGGGCATGTGCGGGGATGGCTGGTCGGTGTGGACTCCAAAGGGCCTGTTTCCACGCTGAATCTCTAAACTAACCTAAAGTGGGTTGTCAGAGCTGCTGATCTTTGGACAGTGAATTAATAAGGGATGCTGTCTCGTCCTTGTGAAAGATACCACCGCACAATTTTGAAGAAGCGAGGTGCCCTGAATAATCCTTATTCCCCGACCAACTTTACCAACAAAGAGATTCATCATCACACTGTGAGAGCTTGTAAATTAGCTGCCACATTTTATACACTAAAGCCGTAACTACTGTATATTTCAAACGCGTTTAATTCACTGTGGGACGGCGAGGATTTGAGAGGGACATTAATATCACTAAATAGATTCATATCCTTCTTTTGAAGGTTAGAGCCACAAGGGTAATTTAAAAATGGTCACCAATTGGGTTTGAAATACCTTTCAAGAGCTGAGTCTCGTGCTCTGCAAGGCCTCTCGCACAGTTTCGCGTAATGGCTGAAAGTGATAAATCAACATTTTAACAATCCAAGACAAATTCTTCGCACCACGGGGAACACTGCTCACACAAAGTGGCGCGTTGCCTTTCCTCTCTGACAGGTTGGGTTAATATCATGAAGACCGCACCGTACCACAGCGATTAAGGAGAATCGGTCACTCACACTGATCACACTGCGGTGAGCGGGGATTTTGGGGGAGGCCACGGTGGCGCAGCGGTAGAGTTGCCGCCTTACAGCGCCGGAGACCCGGGTTCGATCCTGACTACGGGTGCCGTCTGCACGGAGTTTGCACGCTCTCCCCGTGACCTGCGTGGGATCTCTCCGCGCGCTCCTGTTTCTTCCCACACTCCAAAGATGTACTGGTTAATCGGCTTCTGTTAATTGTAAATTGTCCCCAGTGAGCTAGCGTACGGGGTGATCGCTGGTCGGCGCGGACTCGGTGGGCCCAAGGGCCCGTTTCCCCGCTGTATCCCCAACGTTTAAAGAAACAGCTTTAAACACGGCGGTGAGTCTTCGCACACTCTAGTCCTTTCTTTCCCAGATCAAACTCAACCGTTATTGGGAGAAGGCAGGAGAATGGGGTTAGGAGGGAGAGATAGATCAGCCATGATTGAATGGTGGAGTAGACCTGATAGGCCGAATGGACTAATTCTGCTCCTATCAATTATGAACAGCACGTTCTGGAGCACGGTTTTGTTGTCATAAGGTCATGAGGAAAAGGAGTGGAATCAGGCCATTCGGCCCATCAAATCTACTCCGCCATTCAATCATCTCTCCCTCCTAAGACCATTCTCCTGCCTTCTCCCCTTAACCTCTGACACCTGTACTAATCAAGAATGTATCTATCTCTGCCTTAAATATATCCACTGACAGCCTGCACAGCCTTCAGTGGCAAAGAATTCCACAGATTCACCGCCCTCTGACTAAAGAAATTTCTCCTCATCTCCTTCCTAAAAGAACGTCCTTTAATTCTGAGGCAATGACCTCTAGTCCTAGACTCTCCCACTAATTGAAACATCCTCTCCACATCCACTCTAATTTTGTGTATAAAACCATGAGAGGAACAGATGCACAGAGTCTCTTGCCCAGAGTAGGGGAATCGAGGACCAGGGGACATAGGTTCAAGGTGAAGGGGGAAGTATTTAATAGGAATCTGAGGGATACCATTTCCATACAAAGGGTGGTGGGTGTATGGAACAAGCTGCCAGAGGAGGCACTTGAGGCTGGGACTATCTCAATGTTTAATAAACAGTTAGACCAGTACATGGATAGGACAGGTTTGGAGGGATATGGACCAATCGCAGGCAGGTGGGACTAGTGTCGCTGGGACATGTTGGCCAGTGTGGGCAAGTTGGGCCGAAGGGCCTGTTTCCACACTGTATCACTCTATGACTCTATCCAAGCCTTTCACTATTCTGTAGGTTTCAATGAGGTGACCGCTCATCCTTCTACACAGTGGTGAAGCTTACCTCAAGGATGGAGGTGTTGATCTGAAAGAACAGTTCATCGCCTTTGAGCTGTCGGATGCAGATCTTGCAAGAGAGCTGAGTCGTAGCTGAGTTGAATCTTTCCACTCTGAAGGCACATGGCAGAGGCTGCTGGCTCCTGCTCCATATTTGGGAAAAGGCAATTTCCTGCTGGAGCGAAAACAAGAGAATGAGTTAAAGAAGGAACTGCAGATGCTGGAGAATCGAGGGTTACACAAAAAGATGGAGAAACTCAGCGGGTGCAGCAGCATCTAAGGAGCGAAGGAGATAGGCGACGTTTCGGGTCGAGACCCTTCTTCAGACTCTGGGGCCATGCGGGGCTGGGAGCCGGAGTTGATGAAGTCGGTTATGGTGCTCGAGATGGTGGCCTGGTGCTCGTCAGTGGGGTCATGGTCCAGGGGTAGGTAGGAGGAGGTGTCCGAGAGTTGGCACGTGGCCTCCGCTTTGTAGAGATCGACGCACCAGACTACCACGGCACCTCCCTTGTCGGCGGGTTTGATAACCCGGTCTGGGTTGTTGCGGAGTGAGTCCATGGCTGTACGTTCGGGGGGGGGGGGGGGGGGAGAGATTGGAGTGAGACAGGGGAGTGGAGAAGTCGAGGCGGTTGATGTCCCGACGGCAGTTCTGGATAAAGAGTTCTAAAGCCGGAAGGCCACGAAGGGAGGTCCAAGAGGAGGGGGTTCATTGGAGACAGGAAAAGGGATCATCAGTGGGGGGCGAGGACTTCTTCCCGTGGAAGAACGCTGTGAGGCGGAGGCGACGGTGGAAGAGCTCCAAGGCGTGGTGGGCGCGGAACTCATTGAGGTGGGGACGGAGGGGGACAAAGGTAAGATCTCTGCTGAGGACCGACCTTTCGGTGTCGGAGAGGGGGAGGTCCGGGGGGATGGTGAACACGCGGCAAGGATGGGGGTTGTGGCCGGAGGAAGGCAGGTGAGTGGACTGAGGACGGAGCGTTGTGTGGTGGGGGGGGGGTTCAAGAGAATGAGTCTTCCTGTGGGAAAGATTGAGATCTCCATTGACCAAACGCTCTTTGGTTAGGCGTTGGTGCAGCGAAGCCTTTGGCTAGACCGCATTTGGAGTGTTGCATGTAGGAACATTACAGGAAGGATGTGGAGGCTTTGGACAGGGCGCAGAGGAGATTTACCAGAATGCTTAAGAAAGAACTGCAGATGCTGGTTTAAATCGAAGGTAGACACAAAATGTTGGAGTAACTCGGCGGGTGAGGCGGCATCTCTGGAGAGAAGGAATGGGTGACGTTTCGGGTTGAGACCCTTCTTCAGACTGATGTCGGGGCAGAGGGTGGGACAAAGATGGAATGTTGGCAGAGACAGTAAGACTAGTGGGGGAACTGGGAAAGGGAAATTGATGGACTTCAGATGGCCCTTGCTTTCTCTCTCCATCCCCTCCCCTTTCCCAGTTCTCTCTCTAGTTTTACTGTCTCCGACTACATTCTATCTCTGTCCCGCCCACTCCCCTGACAACAGTCTGAAGAAGGGTCTCGGACCGAAATGCCACCCGTTCCTTCTCTCCAGAGATGCTGCCGCACGCACTTGCTGAGTTACACCAGCATTTTGTGGTTAGCAGAATGCTGCCTGGATTAGAGGGTTTCAACGGCACGGAGCGGTCAGATAAACGTTTAATTTTTATTTAAGGGATACAGCGTGGAAACAAGACTAATTTGAGGAAGTACACTCTTGCTATTGAGGGAGCCCAGCGTAGGTTTACAAGGTTAATTCCCGGGATGACGGGACTGTCATATGTTGAGAGAATGGAGCAGCTGGGCTTATACACTCTGGAGTTTAGAAGGATGAGAGGCGATCTCATTGAAACCTATAAGATTGTTAAGTACTTGGACACGCTAGAGGCAGGAAGCATGCTCCCGATGTTGGGTGAGTCCAGATCCAAGGGCCACAGGTTAAGAATAAGGGGTAAGCCATTTAGAACGGAGACGAGGAAACACTTTTTCTCACAGAGAGATACGAGTCTGTGGAATTCTCTGCCTCAGAGGGCGGTGGAGGCAGGTTCTCTGGATGCTTTCATGAGAGAGCTAGACAGGGTTCTTAAAAATATCGGAGTCAGAGGATATGGGAGAAGGCAGGAACGGGGTACTGATTGGGGATGATCAGCCATGATCACATTGAATGGCAGGTGCTGGCTCAAAGGGCCGAATGGCCTACTCCTGCACCTATTGTCTATTGAGTCTCCTGCCCTGAGTAGGCGAATGAAGAATCATAGGATGTGCCGGCTCTGGAGAGGGTCCAGAGGAGGTTTACAAGAATGATCCCAGGAATGAGTGGGTTGGCATATGATGAGCGTTTGACAACACTGGGCCTGTACTCGCTGGAGTTTAGAAGGTTGTGAGGGGACCTCATTGAAAATTACAGAATAAAGAAAGGCACAGATTGGATGTGGAAAAGGATGTTCCCACTGGTGGGAGAGTCTAGGACCAGAATTAAAGGGCGCTCTTTTAGAAAGATGAGGAGGAACTTCTGTGGAACTCACTGCCACAGAGGGCTGTGGAGGCCAAGTCAGTGGATATTTTTAAGGCAGAGATAGACAAATTCTTGATTAGAACGGGTGTCAAGGGTTATGGGGAGAAGGCAGGAAAATGGGGTTAGGAGGCAGAGATCAGCCATGATTGAATGGCGGAGTAGACTCGATGGGCCGATTGGCCTAATTCTACTCCTGTAATGTGAGCTTGTTGCATAGGTTTAAGGTGAGGAAGAAACTGAGGGGTGACTTTTTGCACAAATTGTCTATTGTCTAAGACCTTCAGCCCATCGAGTCCGCACTGTCCAGTGAACACCCCGTACACAAGCACTATCCCAAAGCCTGGCGACACTTGCATGTAGACTCAGTGAGCTGTTTCTATGCACAATGTACTTAGCAGGGGATCATACTTCTCTATGGCAATAACCTAACTGATCTACATGAAAAAAAAGGATTTCCCTATACATTAGTGCACATTATAATACAGGAACCATCGAACCATAAAACTTGGACCTTATCCAGACCTCTGCTGCCATATCTAACCTACGTCAACAACAGTGCACGGACCATCTCACTCACCATGGTCCGGCTTAATCTCCGGGGGGGACGAGTACGCCTATCGGGATGAGGTGGAGCAGCTGACAGTGTGGTGTGGAGAAAATAACCTGCTCCTGAACACCTTAAAGACCAAGGAGACAATAATAAACTTCTGGAAGAACAAAACAGAACTGGTACCACTAATCATCAGAGGGGACTGTGCGGAGAGGGTGGCGGATTTCCGCTTCCTGGGAATTCATATTGAGGAGGACCTGACGTGGAGCGTGAACACCTCTACGCTGCTGAAAAAGGTCCAGCAGAGACTGCACTTCCTGAGGGTGCTCAGGAAGAATAACATCACACAGAGACTGCTGCTGTCCTTTTATCGGTGCTCCAGTGAGAGCATCCTAACATACTGTGTATGCGTGTGGTACACCAGCTGCACAGCAACTCAGAGGAAAGCGCTCCAGAGGGCCTTTGACAACATTGGCCCAGAGGATTGTCGGCTGCCCTCTCCTTACCTTGGAAGACTTACACAGTTCCCGCTGCATCAAAAAATCCCAGAATATTATAAAGGACATTTCCCACCCCGGACACACCCTGTTTGAACTGTTGCCGTCAGGCAGACGGTACAGATCTACAAGGACAAGGACAAACAGACTTAAAAACAGTTTTTACCCCACTGCTATAAAGGCACTAAATGTAGCCGCCAAGGAACGCGGGGACTAAGGGACTGTGGTTGGTACACTGTGAAATCGACAGAAGGATGTAGGGTTGGGTGTTTATGCGTGGCTGTTTTCATATTTAATATTTATTTTAGTTGTTTATCTTTTTTAATATTTTACCCTGTATGTATCGTTAGCTTTTATGGTTTGAATGGTGCACTGACTGGCTGACATTTTAAAATTTCGTTGTACATGGTTCATGTTACAATGACAATAAAGAAACTATTCTAGTCTATATTCTGATCCTTAACTTCATTGGCAAACTTCTCCTGATCTCTGTATCCAACCGTTTAGCGATACTCAGCAGAAACAGACCCTTTTGCCCCCTGATTCCGTGGCGACCAGCGATCCCCGTACACTAGCATTATCCTACACACGAGGGACAATTTACAAATCTTACCGAATTAATCTATAAACCTGCACAGCTTTGGCGTGTGGGAGGAAACCAGAGCATCTGATGAAAGCCCATGAGGTCATGGGGAGAGCGTACAAACTCCATCCAGGCTGCAGCAGTGGTCAGAACCCGGGTCTCTGGCGTTATAAGGCAGCAACTTCACCGCCGTGACACCCTGCCACAAGCTGCCAACACAAGTCACGCTCGACCCCAGCGTTGCTGCAGACGAGGATAACCATCTGAGCTGCTCCGACAACACGATCATCTTCAGAGATTTAATTCCTCCATCATTAATGGCTTCTGCTGCTTGGACCCGGAGCTTTGAAATCCCTTCCTAAGTCCCGCCACCTCACTACCTTTACGGTGGCGCAGCGGTAGAGTTGCTGCCTTACAGCGCTTACAGAGTCCGAGACCCGGGTTCGATCCCGACTACGGGTGCTGCCTGTACGGAGTTTGTACGTCCTCTCCGTGACTGCGTGGGCTTTCTCCGATCTTTGGCTTCATCCCACACTCCAAAGACGTGCAAGTTTGTAGGTTAATTGGCTTTGGTATAAATGTAAAATGCCTCTAGTGCGTGTAGGATTGTGCAAAGCCCCTGTCCCAGTTTCACGACCTAATGACCGCATGGTCGCCACGAGCTGGTAGGAGGTCTTCGTAACTCTTCCTCATGCTCGTGAGTGGTCTCCGCATACTCGCGGCCTCAAGTAAGTCGCGGCGTTTTTTCCAGCCTGATAAAAAATGGCCACAGGTAAAAAAAAGGTCGGCATGGAAAAAATGTACACTTTTTACTCGTAGGTAGTTCGTAGGTAGGTCGTGATGCGAGTCGTAGATAGTGATAGGTCGGTAACTGGCCCGCGAATAAAATGCAAACAGGACATCATGTTATCATTTTCTGCTCATAGCTGGTCTTAGGTGTGGAAGACTGAGGTCAAGGGGGGTCGTAGGAGGTCGGAGACATAGTCGTAGGAGGTCTTTTACTTTGGCGAGTCAACACGACCGTGACATTTTTTTCAACTTGTCTAGGGTCTTAGGTCGTCCAAGTGGGACAGGCCCTTTAATGTGTGGGGATCGCTGGTCGGCGTGGACTTGGTAGGCCTCAGGGCCTGTTTCCGCGCTGTATATCTAAACTAAAAACCGTTCTTTAAGGAGACTCCTCGAATCCTGTCTCTTTGATCAAACCCTTCGGCATTTCCACTCAACATCTCTCCAGCCGAACTTTAGTTTAATAATCTTCCTGGGAAGATGTTGCCTTGTTACAAGTTGTTCTTGCATTTAAGGCTGTGAGCACACAGAATTTAGAGCAAAATACCCCCAGTTGGAATAAATTAAATCTGTTCAAAAGCTGCTGGAAAAGGTTGGGTTTGATGGGTAGCTGCTGACACAGGATTATTTGTTCTTCTTTGTGGAATAAATTGTCCCCAGTGTGTGTGTAGGATAGTGTTAGTGTGCGGGGACTGCTGGCCGGTGCGGACTCGATGGGCCGAAGGGCCTGTTTCCGCTCTGTATCTGTAAACTAAACTATACTCGGTGGGTCAGGCAGCATCTGGGGAGGGACTGGGCAGGTGACCTTTTGGATCAGGACACTTCTTCAGACCCAAAAGGTCTCCTGTCCATTCCCTTCACAGAAGCTGATTGATTCCTGGGATGTCAGGACTTTCATATGAGGAAAGACTGGATAGACTCGGCTTGTACTTGCTGGAATTTAGAAGATTGAGGGGGGATCTTATAGAAACTCACAAAATTCTTAAGGGGTTGGACAAGCTAGATGCTGGAAGATTGCTCCCGATGTTGGGGGAGTCCAGAACAAGGGGTCACAGTCTAAGGATAAGGGGGAATTCCTTTAGGACCGAGATGAGGAAAACATTTTTACACAGAGAGTGGTGAGTCTCTGGAGTGGAGAATCTGTGGAATTCTCTGCCACAGAAGGTAGTTGAGGCCAGTTCATTGGCTATATTTAAGAGGGCGTTAGATGTGGCACTTGTGGCTAAAGGGATCAGGGGGTATGGAGAGAAGGCAGGTAAGGGATACTGGGTTGGATGATCACATTGAATGGCGGTGCAGGCTCGAAGGGCAGAATGGCCTACTCCTGCACCTATTTTTCTATGTTTCTAAGTTCTCTGACCCATTGAGTTCCTCCAGTACTTTGTGTTTTGATGAACCACCAAGATCCGGACAATATTTTTGGACATGAGCTAGTCGTGGCAAAGAACAATCATATCAAAGTAGTGTCACTCCAGCAAGAGAGTCTAATCATCTTCCTGTGCTTTACACAAGTACTGCCCATCTCCTCACCACTAGCACCACATAGGGATAGGCAATAAATAATGGCCTGACCAGTGGTGTCTACATCCTGAAAAATATATAAATAAGCAAAAATAATGATTCATAAATTCTAGGAGCAAAATTAGGCCATTTGGCACATCAGTGGGACAGCCATGATTGAATGGGGGAGTAGACGTCATAGGCCACAAAGCCTAACTCTACTCCTGTCACTTATGAACTTATGAAGTCTACTCTGCCATTCAATCACGAAACATATAAGATTGTTAAGGGTTTGGACACACTAGAGGCAAGAAACATGTTCCCGATGTTGGGGGAGTCCAGAACCAGGGGCCACACACAGTTTAAGAATAAGGAATAAGCCATTTAGAACGGAGATGAGGAAACACTTTTTCTGACAGAGAGTGGTGAGTCTGTGGAATTCTCTGCCTCAGAGGGCGGTGGAGGCGGGTTCTCTGGATGCTTTCAAGAGAGAGCTAGATAGGGCTCTTAAAGATAGCGGAGTCAGGGGATATGGGGAGAAGGCAGGAACGGGGTACTGATTGGGGATGATCAGCCATGATCACATTGAATGGCGGTGCCTACTCGAAGGGCTGAATGGCCTACTCCTGCACCTGTTGTCTATTGTCGATCTATCTGTCCCTCAACCCCATTCCCCTGCCTTCTCCCCGTAACCCCTGACATCGGCACTAATCAATCTCCACCTTAAAAATATCCAATGACTTGACATCCACAGCCTTCTGTGGCAATGAATTCCACAGATTCACCACCCTCTCACAATAGAAATTCCACCTCATCTCCTTTCTAAAGGTACGTCCTTTTATTCTGAGGCAATAGACTCTCCCACTGGTCATGGCCAAAATAAAATTTAAATTCTTCTCTGGACGCAGATGCGGTGTGGGATGGCTGGAGGATCACAAAATGTGGGCCCTTGATTCTAGAAGTGCGACAGGGAACAAAAAGAGGTGATTGTAGACCCTCAGTGGTAGGGAAAATTATTGAAAAGAAAATAGATGGGGCAGGATAAATCTGTATTGGAAAGGCAGCAATAGGCATTAGGTTTTGTCAAGGGCAAAACTCAAATAATTCCCACATGAAGTGTCCATCCTGCCTTTTGGATCTCGTACAACTTTGACATGTGCAACTTGGAGAAGCAGCACCTCCAGCCAGCAGTGTGAACATTGACTTCTCTAATTTCAAGTAACCCTTGCATCCCCCCTCTCTCCGTCCCCTCTCCCCCCCACCCCCACCCTAGTCATCCAATTAGTTTCACTGCCGTATTGCTCAAATTCACTGTTACTATCCATTCGTTATCTATCACCTTTTCCACAGCCAACAATGGACCATTGTGGGCTCCACCTTTCCTTGATCACCGTTGCTGCCTTTGATTTGTCACTCGTTTGTTCTTTGTAGCTTTTCATACCTCTAGTTTCCCTCTCCCCAGTCTGAAGAAGGGTCTCGGCCCGAAACGCCACCTATCCCTTCTCTCCAGAGATGCTGCCTGACCCGCCGAGGTACTCCAGCATTTTGTGCCTATCTTCGGTGTAAACCAGCATCTGCAGTTCCTTCCTAAACATGCTCGAATGCAGCTCGTCAAATTCCCAGTACCAGTGGAAATTTGGGAATGCAGAAATAATCATTTTTTTTGCAATTAATAAATTATTTGTGCCTTTGAACCTCTGTGGCAAAGTTTTCCACGCATACTAAATCAATTCCTTTTTAATATAAATCAAATTTTCATGTGCAGTTAACGTACGATAGGCTTGGCACTTTAATTGCTTGTAATTACGGCAGTTCCCAATGTACAACGGTGACTGAAATTCAGTTATCGGAGTTGGGCTCAGTTTAGGGTATTGTCACGAGTACCGAGGTACAGTGAAAAGCGTTTTGTTGCGTTAACTAGTCAGCAGAAAAACAATACATGGTGACAATTGATCCATTTACAGTGTATAAATACTGTATGTGATAAGGGAATAATGTTTAGCGCAAGGTGAATCCAGCAAGGATAATCCGAGGGTCACCAAAGAGGTAGATAATAGTCCAGCGTTGCTCTCTGGTTGTGGTGGGATGATTCAGTTGCCTGATAACAGCTGAGAACAAACTGTCCCTGAATCTGGTCGTGTGCGAGAAAGTGCAGATTTAAAAAAAAAAAGTGCAAGGTCCACAATGAGGTAGGTTGGAAGATCGGGATTACACCTTATTTGATGAGAGGATCGTTCAGTGGACTAATGACAGAGGGGAAGAAGCTGTTCCTGAATGTGGTGATACGTGCTTGCATGCTTTTGATCGGGATGTAACCAGAGCTCCGGGGAGTGTTGTAGATCAGAGGGATTTTGGCACAGGTACATAGTTCCATGAAAGTGGTGTCACAGGTAGACAGGGTGGTCAAAAAGGTTTTTGACACATTGGCCTTCATCAGTCAGTGTATATGTCAAGGGTCATCAGTCTGAAGAAGGGTCTCGACCCAAAACGTCGCCCATTCCTTCTCTCCAGAGATGCTGCCTGACCCGCTGAGTTACTCCAGCATTTTGTTTCCACCTTCGACTGAAACCAGCATCTGCAGTTCTTTCCTACATGTATTGGGTACAGAAGTTGGGAGGTCATGTTGCAATTATATAAGATGATGTGAGGACATGTTTAGAGCATTGTGTTCAGTTCTGACCACCAAGTTATAGGAAAGATGGTGTCAAGCTGGAAAGAGGTACAGAGAAGATGTTCCGAGGATGTTGCCAGGACTCGAGGGCCTGAGCTACAGGGAGAGAAAGATCGGGTAAAATGTCCAGAGTCCCTTGCCCAGAGTAGGGGAAATCGAGAACCAGAGGGCATGGGTTTAAGGTGAGGGGGAAAGATTTAATAGGAACCTGAGGGATAATGTTTTTACACAAGGGGCTGTGGGTATATATCACGAGCTGCTGGAGGAGCTAGTTGAGGCAGGGACTATTGCAACGTTTCAGGGATATTTAGACAGGTACATGGATAGGACAGGTATAGAGGGATATTGGGGCCAAATGCAGGCAGGTGGGACTTGTATAGGGTCGGCGTGGGAAAGTTGGGCCGAAGGGCCTGTTTCCACGCTATATGTCTCTGTGACTCCAAACAATCCGTCATGATGTTGGCTGCCTTGAGTTGAATCCCAACCTTTGCCATCTCAAGATTCACCTCAACTACCTGTTGAGGTAACTCCATAATCCAACCCCAGGACTTAGATCATCATCGGCAGCGTGTGCATGTCAGTTGCTTCAAATAAACAGCTCTGCAAGGTTCATAATTCATTAATAACACAATATCCCAGTGGTCTTGGAAGCAAAAGGAACTGCTGTTGCCACAGTTACAGCCGTGATTAAAAAAAGAATGACAATATAATGTTTAACAAAATTAATTAATAATAATGGATGCTGGTTTTAAATCTGTTGCCAAAGTTATTCAAATAATACATCTTTGCCAGGATTATTTAAAAATACATTAGTAATATAAAAGGTATGTCGGCGCTAGAACTAATCAATTTTCTCTCCAGTTGTATTTGCAGATATTGATAGAGTTGCAAGTGAGTAGATTAACATTAAACTCTCGTGGCAGCTTTGGCTCTGCAGATAGCACGCTCGCTTTTCAATGCAAAGGTCGTGAGTTCAATCCTCACTTGAGAGACCTGAGCACATAAATAAAGCTGACTGACACAAGTGCTTAAGCTGTTGGAGGTGCTGTTTGCCAAATGAGATGTCAAGCCCCAGCTCGCTCTCAGGGAGATCTGAAAGGTGGAATTTGTCCGTTTGAAGAGGAGTCAACTTGCAGCAGTCTTGTGGCTCACGGCACCAGAGGGCCCAGCTTCGATCCTGAACCCGGGTGCCGTGTGTGCGCAGTTTGCATCTTCTCTGACAGGAGCCATGGGGAGAATGTGTAAACTCCACGCAGAGCTCAGGATCCAACTCCATGCTGTGTGACGATGACCCAAAGATAGACACAAAAAGCTGGAGTAACTCAGCGGGGCAGGCAGCATCTCTGGGTGACGTTTCAAGTCGAGACCCTTCCTTCAGTCTCTAGAGAGAAGGTTTTGGTGACATAGAAACATAGAAATTAGGTGCAGGAGTAGGCCATTCGGCCCTTCGAGCCTGCACCGCCATTCAATATGATCATGGCTGATCATCCAACTCAGTATCCCGTACCTGCCTTCTCTCCATACCCTCTGATCCCCTTAGCCACAAGGGCCACATCTAACTCCCTCTTAAATATAGCCAATGAACTGGCCTCAACTACCCTCTGTGGCAGAGAGTTCCAGAGACCCACCACTCTCTGTGTGAAAAAAGTCCTTCTCATCTCGGTCCTAAAGGATTTCCCCCTTATCCTTAAGCTGTGACCCCTTGTCCTGGACCTCCCCAATATCGGGAACAATCTTCCTACATCTGGCCTGTCCAACCCCTTAAGAATCTTGTAAGTTTCTATAAGATCCCCTCTCAATCTCCTAAATTCTAGAGAGTATAAACCGAGTCTATGCAGTCTTTGTTCATAAGACAGTCCTGACTTCCCAGGAATCAGTCTGGTGAACCTTCGCTGCACTCCCTCTATGGCAATAATGTCCTTCCTCAGATTTCGTGACGTTTCGGGGAGAGCCCCATTCCTTCTCTCCAGAGATGCTACCTGCCCTGCTGAGTTCCTCCAGCTTTTTGTGTCTACCTTTGGTTTAAACCGGCACCTGCAGTTCCTTCTAACACATGACTCTGTAGCTCATCAGAATTGCTGAAGCAAGGCACAATACCTGAAACAGTGTCAGTGGTTTAACTCTCCACAAGAACTGGGGCATGTCGAGTAGGGAGATCTGAAGGCCATACGAGTTTGCTTTGAAATGTATCGTTCCAGGCTCAGCCAACAAATGTCCTCCCTGGTTCCTCTCTTCAGTCATCACCTCCTGGGGGATAGAAAGAACACAACCGTTAATATCCGCGTCACGGTGGCGCAGCGGTAGAGTTGCCGCCTTACAGCGAATGCAGCGCCGGAGATCTGGGTTTGATCCCGGCTACTGGCTGTCTGTACGGAGTTTGTACGCTCTCTCCGTGATCTGCGTGGGTTTTCTCCGAGATGTTCGGTCTCCTCCCACATATTTATGAATGTAAATTGTCCCCATTGCGTGTAGGATAGTGTTAACGTGGGGGGGACGCTGATCGGCGCGGACGTTCGGTGTGGCCGAAAGACCTGTTTCCGCGCTGTATCTATATTAATAAAACTCTGATCTTGACCGCTTTTGGCTTGCTGTGCTGTGAGTTCCGAGAAAACGCCGCCACCTACGGCCGTCATTTTTGGCCAGCTCGCTCGGAGTCCCCGTCTGCCTTCCTGGACCAGAGGATTTTTCCCATCGGTTAAAAATCAGAGAGATATTAATGTTTTAAAAAAGATCCCCATTCTCTCTGTTGCCCCTGCTGGAGGGAGGGGGAGGGACTATAAAACCAGGAAGTGGTGTGCCTCACTCAGTCTCTGCAAGATGGAGCAAGCCAGACGGTCACGTCTGTCTGAACTCTGAATAGCACTGAATGCATGTCTACGCAACTGTGAGTGCCCTTAATGTGGTTCTAAAATGCTTGCAGAAAGTGTCTATTGGTTTTTAAAATGCTTGCAAAAAGTGTCTCTATTGGTTCTAAAATGCTCGCAGAAAGAGTGTATCTATTGGGTCGAAAATGCTTGCAGAAAGAGTGTATCTATTGGTTCTAAAATGGTTGCAAATAGTGTCTCTATTGGTTCTAAAATGCTTGCAGAAAGAGTGTCTATTGGTTCTAAAATGCTGCCTGGCCAGAGTGACTGAGCTGCCTGGCCAGAGTGACTCTGGCTCAGAGTGAATCCATTTGGCCCACAATGTCCATACTAGCCCTCTAGAAACCCGTCCCTATGACCCACAACACACATACTAGCGCTACAGAAAGCCCCTCCCCCACCCCCCCAAGGCCAGCAATATTGGAATTGGTCCCACTCAGTCTCATCTCTAAACTAAAAATCTAAAACGAAAACAAAGTTGATGGGGTGCATAGAAGTGGGGGGGGGGGGGGATGAGACTAATGGGATGGATACCCTGGGAGCAGGTATGGGGCCTTTGGGCTGAATGGCCTCCTCCTAAGTATGCTCCTGATACTCCCACATTCCAAAGACACACAGGTTTGCAGGTTAATTATTGGTAAAATTGTATATTGTCCCTAGCGTGAGTAGGATAGTGTTAATATGCGAGGACCCTGAGAGCCGAAGGGCCTGTTTCCATGCTGTATCTCTAAGCTAAGCTAAACCTCAGCTTAAGGTAAGACACAAACTGCTGGAGTAACTCAGCGGGACAGGCAGCACCTTCCGGAGGCAAGGAATGGGTGACGTTTTCAGCTCGGGAGCTGAACTTTCCTCACTTGCCGAGTCGAGGTAGATCGAGGTCGAGTGAATCACTGATTCCTCTCCGGGCCCTTCACCAGCTCAGAACCTACACATCTCTGACAGAAGCAAGCCCTCCTCCACTCTGAGGGGACTGCTTAAGAGGCAGAAAAGGGGGGAGTGCAGCAATGAAGCAGTCTGTGCAATACTCGTTCCTGCTAATAACCTGACAGACCTTGACAGTGCAACATCTGCCCATCCTTGGCTAGATGACAAAGAGCACAGGGCGAGAGCACCGGCTCAAAGTCAATGTGCTGAAGCATTTCGTTTTCGTTTTGGTATAGAAGATACAGCATGGAAACAGGCTCTTTGGCCCACAAAGTCCATGCTGACCCATTCATGCCAATTCTATGTTGTCCCACTTTCTCATCCACTCCCTTCGAACTAGGGGCAATTTACAGAGGGCCAACAAATCCCTCGTTCCTTGCGATGTGGGATCGCCCGGAGGAAACCCACACAGTCAGAGGGAGAAGGTGCAAACTCCACACAGACAGCACCCGAGGTCAGGATCGAACCCGGGTCTCCGGTGCTGCGTCACTGTGCTGCCCTCCGGAGGCCTGATTTTATGGTGACACAGAGTGGGATGGTGCAGACCGGAATTATGCAAAGAACAGCTCCGTCCAAGACCTCAAGAAACTGGAGAGAACAGTGGACGCAGCCCAGACCATCACACAAACCAACCTCCCTTCCACTGACTCCCTCTACACCTCACGCTGCCTCGGCAAGGCCAGCAGCATCATCAAGGACCAGTCTCACCCAGGTCACTCCCTCTTCTCCCCTCGACCATCAGGCTAGAGATACAGAAGTTTCAAATCGCACATCTCCAGAGTCAAGGACAGTCCCTTTATCCTGCACATGTATACGGTGGCCAGCTTGATAGGGATCATGTATACAGACTGGTTATAAGGGATAGTATGGAATTAGACGGTTTGGCCCATCAAGTCTAGTCCGCCATTCAATCATGGCTGATCTATCTCTCCCTCCTAACCCCATTCTCCTGCCTTCTCCCCATAACCTCAGACACCCGTACTAATCAAAAATCTATCTAACTCTGCCTTAAACATATCCACTGGTTAGCACGAAGCAAAAAAGCTTTGGTAGACGTGGCAACAAACTAAACTAACTTTCAACTAAACTTGCTTTCAAGAGAGAGCAGGATAGGGCTCTTCAAAAATAGCGGGATATGGGGAGAAGGCAGGAATGGGATACTGATTGGGGATGATCAGCCATGATCACACTGAATGGCGGTGCTGGCTCGAAGGGCCAAATGGCCTACTCCTGCACCTATTGTCTATTGTCTATTGTCCATTGTCTAAACCTTTGGCCAGTGGAGGCAGCAACAGATTCCCAACTCCGGACCTTACCTGTAGCGTACTTGGGATATCATCCACGCAATACACTCGGAGGTCGTACTCCAACGAGCTACAGGACAGTTGGCCAAATACGGCCAGTTTTAGCCTTTTCTCCGCGCAGCCCGTGAGGGCCTCACCCACCAGGGCGTAGGTTCCCAGTTGCTCCAGGAGGATGTGGCAGGAATGGAGGTCCATCAGGCAGTAACAGGACGTGGTCTCGTCTTCGAGCGACATCACTTCCTGCGGGAGACCAACGGAAGATTGGTGACCAGGGAATGATTCCGCCCAACATCAGCAACAAAATGGAGGAAGAGAGAGCGAGAGAGAGGGAGAGAGGTTTCTTCATTGTCAGGTACAGTGATGTACATTTTTTGTATGCAGATCTGCAAGACTATCCCTGTATATAAACACAGTCATCCCGGTTAAGGATGTCCCACTTTCACGACCTAATTCACGACCTTTTTTACACGTGGATTTTTTCCATCAGGCTAGAAAAACGCCCCGACCTACTTGATGCCACGAGGACCTACGACTAGCATCATGACCTCCTACAATCTACCTACGACCTCGTAATGACCGTGCTGAGTCCACTGTAAGAGTTACTCAAGAGCCCTCCCCAGTTTTAGCTCGTGGAAGCACGTAGAATGTACGTAGCGGGTACGTCGGAGCTCAGGGACGTCTATTAGCGGCTCGTAACGCTAACGGCAGGTACTCGGGGAACGCGGTAAGCTCGTGAAGATTTTTCAACCTGTTGAAAAAATGTCCACGAGAGCCCCGAGCACCTACGAGCGGCTATTAGCGTAATTCTCCGAGTTCGAATCGGGGGAAACTCGGGAGAACTCTTGAATTACCTCGTACAGTGGGACAGGCCCTAGAGTCGAGGGCAAACTCGGTAGAGGTGGTGAATTAGGTCATGAAAGTAGGACAGGCCCTTGAGTGCAGTACGTACAGTGGCCCACCAAGACCCAATGCAAGAGGTGCCATTTTGGTGCCAGTGTGCAGTCAGTCCCAGCTGCAAGGTTTTGGACGTTGATATATATTTTTGATATATATTTTATTTTGAACATGTAAAACAAAAAAAGTTAAAAAACAAAGCAAAATAACAACAAAAATGAAATGAACAATAAACCTACACGCAATTAATTGAATCATCACAAATTAAATCTTACATGTTTGAAAAGGAATAGAATGAAGTTTTCACTTATTTATTCCTACCTCTTCTCTGCTATTCATCAATTCATTCACATTAATTGGGGTTTGCAATGTGTGCCCTGACAAATATTAGTGGCAACAGCCTAGTCGCCTGTAGTCGCCTAGAAAATTGCCTAGGTGGGACAGGCCCATGTTAGACAACTGCAACAAGGGTCTCCAGACTTCTATAACCATATAACAATTACAGCACGGAAACAGGCCCTCTCGGCCCTTCCAATCCGTGCCGACCATTTATTTTCCCCTAGTCCCATCTACCTGCACTCAGACCATACCCCTCCATTCCCTTCCCGTCCATATACCTATCCACTTTACTTTTAAATGTTAAAATCGATCCTGCCTCCACCACTTCTGCTGGAAGCTCATTCCACACAGCCACCACTCTCTGAGTAAAGAAGTTCCCCCTCATGTTACCCCTAAACCTCTGTCCCTTAATTCTCATGTCACGCCCTCTTGTTTGAATCTTCCCTACCCTCAATGGGAAAAGCTTATCCACGTCAACTCTGTCTATCCCTTTCATCATTTGAAAGACCTCAATCTTGTCCCCCCTTAACCTTCTGCGCTCCAAAGAATAAAGACCTAACTTGTTCAACCTTTCTCTGTAACTTAGTTGCTGGAACCCAGGCAACGTTCTAGTAAATCTCCTCTGTACTCTTTCTATTTTGTTGTATACTCTATACAGTGACTGATGAAGGCAGTCCTGGTCTTCCAGTTCCCTCCTCGGATGGCGGCTGAAATCCCTCTGGTACGCTTGCTTAGTCCAAGCAGTGCTTAAGCACTATCACGTTCTGAAAACAGGGGTGACTTGCAACAGAGCCAGGATTGCAGCAATCCATCAAGGCTGGAGGAAGATGAACAAAGTGTAGCAATCGCCTCTGGGTGATTATTCATAGCACGGTGCAGTGCCCTGCAACATGCCTAGAAACCTAACAGCAGTCTAGAGTCTATTGGTACCAAACAAATATTAGATTTAATTTTTATATTAAATATGTCCGACTCGATTGATATTACTGTTGTCTTAATTAACCGAGATCCATTCTTTAGTGAAGCTACATTTACACAGCATCGGGAGATTGTTAAATAATGATCTAATGATTCCAATTACTCACTGAAATGTTTAAACAGACCAGGATATACAGTACATGAACAGATGCTTGATGGACTCGGCAAATCTGGGCGAAATATTCCTCTGAATTTGCCTGTTTTGTGTTGAGGCCTTTGGGCATTATTTGAACCATTGGTGAACATGTTTCCTATAACCCGGCACCCAAAACTGAACATAATACTCTAAACGTGGCCTTAACAACATCTTATACAATTGCAACATGACCTCCCAACTTCTATGCTCAATGCTCTGACTGGTGAAGGCCAAAGTGCCAAAGGCTTTTTTGGCCACCCTTGTTCATCTTCTTCTTTCGTATCCATCTTCCGTGCTAACCTATGTATCTTTGATGCCCCTAATCTCACGCTCTCTCTCTCTCTCTTCCTCTTTCTCCCACTGTCTCTCACTCATTCACTCACTCTTTCTCTCGCTCAGTTACATTCTCTCTCTCTCGCTCTCTCCCATATTAACACAATACCATTGTCAAAGCATCCGTTAAAAATATTCTCCATCAGCTGTCACAGATAGTTGAGCATCACACACCTATCTCTTATGCACTGATGACTGCATTTGGTCTACACTTCCCGCTGTGCTGTTCCAAGTCAGTCGGTTACCAAATTGTTTCCACTTCATTAAGCCGAGTTGCACAAAAATATATTTCTGCCATTTATCTACGATAAGCCAAGGTTATTACGTTCGATCATGTCTACTGTTACTCAGCGGGCAGCTTTCCTCCCCCTTAATCAGAGAATTCTTTCTGTCTTTCTCCTTGGACAAGCACTGTAACCTAGGCTGATTGTGGCAGAAGATGCCTTCAGTATCGGCCCCCGCAAATCAAAGCCCACCATCACCCTCGTGTAGATCCCACAGCTCCACGGGGCAACGCTGTGGTGCAGCGGTCGAGCTGCCGCCTCTACAGCGCCAGAGACCCGGGTTCGATCCTGACCACGGGTGCTGACCAGGGAGTTTTTACATGTTCTCCCCGTGACCTGCGTGGGTTTTCTCTGACGGCTCACCTCCCACCCTCTCATGGACAGTTAGGGATGGACAATAAAAGCTGTCCTTGCCAGCAACATTGAGACTTTAAAAAAACAAATGAGTGGATGAATGAGTAAATGAAGAAATGAATGAATTAATGAAGAGAGATGGATGGATGGATGGATGGATGGATAGATGGATAGATGAGATAGATGGATGGATGTATGGATGGATGTATGGATGGATGGATGGATGGATGGATGGATGGATGGATGGATGGATGGATGGATGGATGGATGGATGGATGGATGGATGGATAGATGGATAGATGGATAGATGGATAGATGGATAGATGGACAGATGGACAGATAGACAGACAGACAGACAGATAATCACTGCACAACCATCCTATGTAACTCCTCTTTTCCAACTTTCTTTCCCCACCACCACAATCCGTCTGACGAAGGATCCCAACCCAAACGTCACGTATCCGTGTTGCCCAGAAATGCTGCTGTTCGCTGAGTTACTCCAGCACTTTGTGTGTGTTTTTTTTTGTAAACCAGCAGTTCCTTGTTTCCAGCTCCCTGTGCAGTGTTTATTTATGGGAATTATGTTGCCATTTTGGGAGAAACTTGTTCAGTTAAAGCATGTGTCCTTCTGTTCCATTGCCCCCAAGTCTAAAGCTGACAGCTTGCTTCTGTCTCCACCATTTGCTCGCCCCTAATGCTGGGCGCATTAAACCTATTCATCTTCTTCCTGCAATAGAAAATGGATTCAGCCAGGCTTCAGGCCAACATATTCAGTGAAGGGACAGCAGTGCTGACAACACCATCCTGCCTCAATGTCATGGCCCCATGTTGCTGCAAGGTGGGGAAAGTTCACAATCCAATCTTATTGTTTGTAGGTTCATGAGGTCTAGGAGCAGAATTACGCCATCCGGCCCATCAAGTCTACTCCACCATTCAATCATGGCCAATCTATCTTTCTCTCTCAACCCCACTCTCCTGCCTTCTCCCCATAACCCCTGACACCCTTACTAATAAAGAATATGTCAATCTCTGCCTTAAAAATATCCGTTGACTTGGCCTCCACAGCCATCCACAGATTCACCACCCTCTGACGAAAGAAATTCCTCCTCATATCCTCCTACAGCACCTCCTATTTTGCTTAGGTAGTTTACACCCCAGCGGTATGAACATTGACTTCTCTAATTGTAGATAGTCCTTGCTTTCGCCCTCCTTCCCCTTGCCAGCTCTCCCCCAAAGCCTACTGCCTCTGCCCCTTCCTTCCCCCCCCCCCCGACATCAGTCTGAAGAGGGTCTTGACCCGAAATGTCGCCTATTCCTTCTCTCCATAGATGCTGCCTCACCCGCTGAGTTACTCCAGCATTTTGTGTCTAGCTCCAACTTGCTATCAATGTGTCTTTTAATGGAAGATATGGGAGTAGAGATCAGAAAAGGGGCAGTAGATCTCACTTTAAATGTCTTTATGACATATTCGGCCCAACAAGTCTACAATACGATAGGACAATATTTATCCCAGGAGGGAAATTGGTCTGGCAACAGTCATGAAACACAACAAAGT
The DNA here is from genome assembly GCA_963514005.1 of Raja brachyura. Next base: position 7,810,950 of record OY740815.1, read on the forward strand.
ACATGGAATTAAAGTGACGTGATGGATGGAACGTCCAGGATTGGCGATGTGCAAAGATTGGGAAGGGGGAAAGGGGAGTCAGTCGACCCTACGACAGAAGGAGGAAGAGTTGTACGGTTTGATAGCCACAGGGAACCAGTCTATGCTGCGTTCGAAGGAACTGCAGATGCTGGTTTACACTAACGATAAACACAAAATGCTGGAGTAACTGAGCCAGTCAGATCTGGAGAAATTGGCTAAATTGGACCAGCTAGAACTTCAAAATGGGGTCAGGTTTCAGGGTTGCTGGGAGATTTGGTCAAATTGAAATTACTCTCTGCAGAGTTGGGACTAGCTGCGAAGCGGTGCCAGAGTGTCTGGAGCTCAGATAGAATTTGCAAGCAAAGGGTGGGATGCCCTGCAAACCCTGTCGATCTGGTGCAAAATGCATAGAATGGGTTGGATGGCTGCAAACCAGACATACACCTTGAAATAGTTGTAAATAATGTTACAGAGTCTGACTCTGATAAATTTTGATTTGATGAGGTGTTGAGCATTGTCTGAGATTTCCGTTAATCAGGGTAAATGTTTCCAAGTTGACTTCATCTCGAAGTCCGTTGTGAACTGTTGTATCATTGGGCTAGGGAAATGCCTGTTATGTATGGGGTTAATCTATATCTGTAATTGGGTGTTTAAGAGACCAACCCCGTGTGGTTCGGCCCCTCGAGGTCCCGGGACATATAAAAGTCCGTGATCACGAGGCTCAGAGTCGATCTTCTGGAAGAGCGCACAGGATTGCATACCCTTCTGGAGTGCCTCTGTCTGCGCAAGGCCTAGAGGGCTTGAGCAGGCAGACGCAAGGATCGAACCCGCGGTGGGATAGGTACAGTGTGTGATGCGTGACGCGCTTTGGGTTAAATAAAATTTAGTTGATTCAAGTGTTTGATTGAGTGTTTTTACTGAAACCAGTCTGGGGGAAGCTTAGAAACAAGCAAATATCAATGACATTCCTTGATCATCGCTGCTGGCTTTGATTTGTCCTTTAGCATGTCATTAATTTGCTCTATGTACCTTTTCATATCTCTCGTTTCCCTCTCCCCTGACTCTCTGTCTGAAGAAGATTCTCGACCCTAAACGTGAAGGATTCCTTCTCCCCAGAGATGTTGCCTGTCCTGCTGAGTTACTCCGGCTTTTCATGCCCATCATATCGCTTGTTTGCCAACAACCTATGCTCTCTCACACGCAACTGAAGTCCACCCGATTCTACAATCGCCAGCACTTTGAATCACTTCCCTTTGCATCACTTCCCTCTGGAAGGCGACTCCGGACTGTCAAAGCTGCCACAGCCAGACATAAAAACAGTTTTTTCCACGAGTAGCAGCTGTACTCAATAACCGAGAATTAGTAGCTTCCTTTTGTTCTGGTATTTTATTTAATCAATAGTGATTTATTATTTATGGATAATGTTTTATGTGTCACTGTATGTCATGTTGTCACTTGCGGGCGGAGCACCAAGGCAAATTCCTTGTATGTGAATACTTGGCCAATAAACTTATTCATTCATTCACTCATTCACACTTGTGTAATCTGCTCTAGCTAGCTAACCTACTAAGCAGCATTTGTTTGGACACTGGCGCAGACGAGGAGTCGAGGCTTGGGGCAATCCCTCTCATGGTGGCGCAGCGGTAGAGTTCCTGCCTTACAGCGATTGCAGCGCCAGAGACCCAGGTTCGATCCCGATTACGGGTGCTGTCTGTGCGGAGTTTGCACGTTCTCCCCGAGACTTGCATGGTTTTTCTCCGAGATCTTCAGTTTCCTCCCACACTCCAAAGGCGTACAGGTTTGTAGGTTAATAGGCTTGGTAAATGTAAAAATTGTCCCTTGTGGGTGTAGGGTAGCGTTATTGTGTGGGGATCGCTGGTCAGCACGGCACCGGACGGCCGAAGGGCCTGTTTCCGCGCTGTATCTCTGAAACTGAAACTAAAAACTCTCCTGCTCCTATTTTCTCTTATATTCTTAAACTGGAGCATCATAAGAAAACCGTGCAAACTGCACAAGAAGAGCATGCAAACACCACACAGACAGCACGGATATAGGACGGGTTTGGAGGGATATGGACCAAACGCAGGCAGGTGGGACTAATGTAGCTGGGGCATGATGGCCGGTGTGGGCAAGTTGGGCCGAAGGGCAGGCTGTATCACTCTATGGAGATCACAAACAAATCATATTTGAAACATATAAAATTGTTAAGGGCTTGGGCACGCTAGAGGCAGGAAACATGTTCCCGATGTTGGGGGAGTCCAGAACCAGGGGCCACAGTTTAAGAATAAGGAGTAAGCCATTCAGAACGGAGACGAGGAAACACTTTTTCTCACAGAGACTGGTGAGTCTATGGAATCTCTGCCTCAGAGGGCGGTGGAGGCCGGTTCTCTAGATGCTATCAAGAGAGAGCTAGATAGGGCTCTTAAAAATAACGGAGTCAGGGGATATGGGGAGAAGGCAGGAACGGGGTACTGATTGGGGATGATCAGCCATGATCATATTGAATGGCGGTGCTGGCTCGAAGGGCCAAATGGCCTCCTCCTGCACCTATTGTCTATTGTCTATTGTCTATAAATCAGAGCTGTTGTGCGTCATAAGGCAGCAGCTCCTTCTAGCTGAGCTCCCGCGTCTAAATTTTAATTAGAACGTTACCAAGTTCTTTGACTGGGACCTAATCTCACAATCTTAAGGCTCGGATGTTAATAAATGTAGCCAAGTGTTTGCAATAAGAGTGCGAGCGTTTTATTATCAGCTGCCTTTGTACATCTATCATAAGAAAAGCACATCAAAAGGATGTTTCCTAAATGTGATCTTTACAAGTTAATAGAGAACTAATCCACACAGAGACTGAATCTGATGAGCTAATTGAAGGGGTGGGCGTCAGCATCACCATAAGCCTATTCAATACTTACAGGACAAAGATGTCAATGTTTCAATGGAGCGCAGGAATTGTCACTTTCCACGTTGAAATAGATCTATTGTTCTCTCCCCAGCTCCCACACCTAATAAAATCAAGCGCCTCCTCACAATGTCTGCTGTTTCCAGTTTCTCGCCATCCCATTGTTAGGCGAGGACGTCGAAGATAACAGTTTTGAAGTTGGTCGATGGAGTTATGGAAAATTTAAAAAAAAAAAAATGCTGGATTTTAAAAATTAAACCTGAAAATAATGTGGAGATTCCGTGGAAGGAGAAACAGGGTCAGCATTCAGCTTGAAGACCTTCACGAGAACGCTTTAGGCCGGCACGGTGACGCAGCGATAGAGTTGCTGCCATTGCAATGTTACAAAATTTTGAGATTTTAAAAATCAAGTCTGCAATTTATCCCATCAGATAAAGCATAAAATAAGTTTAATTTGACACCTAATTCACTTTCATATCTTCAGTATTAATGAGGTTATGCCCATTTTCATACTCTGAAATTAGCATCTTGTTCCCCATTACCTTTCAATTGACTTAACTCAAAAGCTGTGATCTAGAACCGTTAAAAGCCCATAACTTTCTTAAAAATTAAGAGAACTCAATGAAATTTTCCGTTATTACAGATTAAAGCATTCTGAAACAAATATGAAACAATCTTACTTGGATGACCTGAAATTAAAGCATATAATTAGTTAGTTATCTAATTGTAGCTAATTACAAAATTCAATGATCTAAACATCTATCCATTTCTTAAGAAAAGATAAACTTTTTTTAAATTGCCTAAGTGTCCAAATAATATTCACACAATAATCCACAATATAACATATATCCATTTTCATGAATTTCTGGGCCAAATGGAAGGAATTTAGTGTTTAATGCCTGTAAATTAACGGCCATTTAAATCAACTAGCGAATGGGTTTTAGTGGAATGCGGTGGATTGGAATGTTGCAGTTTGCGGTGAAGTCGGGAGGAAAAATACAGCCGGTTCATACATTTTTTTTGGACCCCGTTTCGCAACATGAAAATGTGATTAAAGCCTCCATAAAAACCAACTTTTAATATAAAAATAAACTGTGTACCTTCTTTTCTCCCCTACGCAAAATCCTTCCCGTTGTCGGCGCTCACGGCTTTTGAAGGTGATTTTTAAATTACTCTAGATAATAAATAATCCAGCGTAATTTAAAAATCACCTTCATTAATGAAATGTCGGAGCGATTTTTCTTCCGCAACGAAATCGCCCGACATGGATCGATTTTCCCAGTCTGTAGAAAAACGGCACTTTAAGCCCGCCCCCCTCTGAAAGGCGCCAAAGTCACGCACACGGGGAGCCGCAGAACTGCAGCGCTACTAAAGGTAAGTTTTGTAACATACCTATGCCTTAAGGGTCTGTCCCACTTTCACGACTTAATTCAAAGCCTCTGCCGAGTTTAAAGGACCAAAAAAAAAATCAAGATCGAACTCCTACGACCTTCCATAACTATGTTCGCGAACTCCCACGAGTATGTCTACGAATTCCCACGACTATTTCGACGCCCTCCTTACGAGTAAAAAGTTGATATTTCTTTCATCCCGACCATTTTTTTTACTCGTGGACATTTTTTGTCGGGCTGGAAAAAAACGTCCCGACTTACCTGATTCCGCGAGTACCCACGGCTGGCATAACGGGCCGCTACGATATATCTACGAACACCTACGACCTCCGACGGACCCGTTACGAACATTCGGCGAGTTTGAATCAAGGGGGAAACCCGGGAGAATTCGTGAATTACCTGGTGAAAGTGGGACAGGCCCTTTACAGTGCCACAGACCCGGGTTCGATCCTGACTACGGATCCTGAATAGGTGACGTTTCGGGTCGAGACTCTTCTTCAGACTGAAGTACGTAGACCCTTCAAGCTCTGAATTACATAGATTTGGGTTTTTTTTTTGTCTTTTTGCACTATTATTGCTTGTTTGTTTATGTGTATGTGTGTGTGTGTGTGTGTAGGAAGGGACTGTAGATGTTGCTTTAAACCAAAGATAAACGCAAAATGCTGGAGTGACTCAGCGGGACAGGCAGCATCTCTGGAGACAAGGAATGGGTGATGTTTCGAGTCTGAAGAAGGGTCTCAACCCGAAACGTTTTCTGTCTATTATATGTATATGTGTATATGTGTAAATGTATATATGTGTACATGTGTATGTGTATATTCATGTATATGTATATATGTGTATGTGTGTATATGTGTACATGTGCATATGTGTATGTGTATATTCATGTATATGTATATATGTGTATGTGTGTATATGTGTACATGTGCATATGTGTACATGCATATATCAGTATGTGAATATATATATATGTATATGAATATATATATATGTATGTGTATATATATGTATGTGTATATATGTGTATATACATGTGTGTGTATATATATATATATATGTATGTGTATATATATGTATATGTATATATGTGTATGTGCATTAATGTGTATATGTATACATGTGTATATGTGTGTATATATATGTGTGTGTGTATATATATATATATATGTATATATATATGTGTGTGTATATATGCACACACTGAACCTTTTTGCTTATTTATCATATTGTTCACAGTGCACTATGTTTACATATTATGTAGTGCTGCTGCAAGCAAGAATTTCATTGTTCTATCTGGGACCTACTTCAACACGGCCGTCTGCAATTGTCTCCAAACTCACCTCCCATTTTCCAGTCAGGACCTGCCTCTTGAGCTTTATGCTCCAGTGTTCTGGGCACACCATGGCACAGTGAGGGACTGTCAGAGCAACTGGGGTGGACAAGGATAAACCTGGTGGTCCACAGGTAACCTCCGGACTCAGGAGTATCTCACCTCCCTCTGGTAGTAGGCTATGAAAAGAAGAGAGAGAGAGAGAGAGAACTGAGTAACTAATGCATTAATTTCTTAAAGTCAATCTGTTATCTAGAAGAGCTGGGATCGTGCATACAAACAGTGTCCATGAGTGGAGAAGACTAGGTAAAATAATGATCAAGGCCCATTTCATCATGGGTACTGACCTCCCCACCATCAAAGCGATCTACAGGAGTCGCTGACTCAAGGAGGCAGCCAGCATCATCAGAGACCCACACCATCCTGGCCACACTCCCATTTCACTTCTGCCATCGGTAATAAGGTACAGGAGCCTGAAAATTGTAACGTCCTGGTTCAGGAACAGCTTCTTCCCTACAGTACAACCTTTAAACTGCACCCTCTCCACTACAACCTCCAAATAAGCTCTGAACTACATATTCAAGAAGGAACTGCAGATGCTGGAAAGTTGAAGGTAGACTAAATTGCTGGAGAATCTCAGCGGGTGCGGCAAATAGGCAACGTTTCGGGCCGAAACCCTTCTTCAGACGGTAGTTCTCTGAACAACATAGTCTTGGGGGAATGTTTAACATAGAAACATAGAACATCGAAAAATAGGTGCAGGAGTAGGCCATTCGGCCCTTCGAGCCTGCACCGCCATTCAATGTGATCATGGCTGATCATTTAAGAAGGAACTGCAGATGCTGGAAAAACAAAGGTAGACAAAATTGCTGGAGAATCTCAGCGGGTGCGGCAGCATCTGTGGAGCGAAGGAAATAGGCAACGTTTCGGGCCGCGTAACCTTGTTTTGGCCCGAAACGTCGCCTATTTCCTTCGCTCCATAGATGCTGCTTCACCCGCTGAGTTTCTCCAGCATTTTTGTCTGCCATAGTCTTGGGGGACATTAGTTTTGTCTTTTGCACTATGCTCATTTGTTTTTGTGTGTGTGTGTATATACGGGACAGGCAGCATCTCTCCAGAGAGGTGAGGTACTCCAACATTTTGTGTCTATCTTATGTTTACATATCTGTCGTGCCGCTACAAGTAAGAATTTCAATGTTCCGTTTTGGGATGTACTGACGATAAAACACTCTTTGTCTCTTGGCTCTTGAAAGTAGTGTTCTGTCATTGAGGTGCGATCAGCATTGTGCAGGGGTGGAAGATTGCAACCTTCACGTGGTCCGCCCTGTTTCGACTAATGCAATCAACTCGATGTGCACAAACGTAAGATCTAATAGAACAAGTTGTCCAACAACTTTAGGCTGTGCACGCCACACAAAAGGATTGTGCAAAAATAGGATAGGATTAGTACAAAGCTTCCCAGAATGACTGGAAGACCAAGGTTTTCCCTGTCGGAGTGGGATGCAGGGGACTTGTTGCTACATCTACGTCCAGGCTATTAAAGAAAATCAAATCATTATCAAATTCTGCAGATAAAAGCAGCAATTGGATTTGGATCAAAAGGAGAGACAACAATTGGGCTGCAAGATGAAGACAGGAGGGTATGGAATTGAGGGGGGTGTAACTGGGATGCCAGGTATCACCGTTGAGCCCTCTGGAGATGTTGCGGGCTTATCAATGAAACGTCAAAGAAGGAGGGTGCCCACCTGATGACCCCGATGACGTACCTACCCGACCTTTCACCGCTCCAATCCCACTGCAAATAGCAAGAGCGTCGACTTATTACAGGGATTGAAACATCAAGTCCTATCAGCTCTACTGTGTTCCTGCCTTACGCAGCCACCAAGCGATTCTTTCCGATCGCAGTACGTACATGGTGATAAGTGGACTCCCTGAAGGAGTTGGAAAGGTTCACCAGTACACAGACATCAAGAGCTGCGGGTTTAAAATGATGAGGTTGTCTGCGAGCTTGAAGGTTGTTGGCGCTCGGAGCAATTATCGCTGCGGAGAGTCAGAGACGTCAACTAAATACTCTGGCTCTGCCGCTGTGGGCAGCTGAACGACAGCGGCGTGAGCTTAAGCAAACGGTCCCACGCTGTTGTTTATGGTGAGCTGCAGAAAACGACTGTGCACCATGTCAAGGACGTTACGTGCTGGTGCAGTGGCGGCAGCTGTGGCTCCGTGGGTAGCACTCCCCTCGCTGAGCTGGAAGGTCGTGAGTTCAATCCCCGCGCCCCCGCAGACACGCGGACAAACACCTGGCCCGAGTAACGCTGCACTTTCTACCATAATCTTTGCTTTCTACTTCAGCCCTTGAGAAGGTCGCAAACTTCGACGGATGTTTTATGTTCAATAACGAGCGGGCTATCTGTTAAACTGCTGCTCTTTGAGGGATGGCTGGTAAATGGATCATGTTTGACTGTCACTGATGCTCCCGTTTGGAATTTACGAAGCTCCTTTCAAAATCAGAACAAAGAAGCAAAGAAAATAGGTGCAGGAGTAGGCCATTCGGCCCTTCGAGCCAGCACCGCCATTCAATGTGATCATGGCTGATCATCCCCAATCAGTACCCCGTTCCTGCTTTCTCCCCATATCCCTTGAGTCCGTTAGCCCCAAGAGCTATATCCAACTCTCTCTTGAATACATCCAGTGACTTGGCCTCCACTGCCTTCTGGAGAACATCCCAAGAATCAATGCAAAAATCTTCAAGGTCATTGCAGGCATTACCGCAATGTTTATGAAGCATTCAGACGCATGCATGGATAGGGCAGGTTTGGGGGGATTTGGGCCAAACGCAGGCAGGTGGGTCTGGAGAGAGTCTTGCCACAGAAGGCTGTGGAGGCCAAGTCAATGGATATTTTTTAAGGTGGAGATTGATAGATTCTTGATTAGTACGGGCGTTAGGGGTTATGGGGAGAAGGCAGGAGAATGGGGTGAGAGGGAAAGATAGATTGGCCATGATTGATGGGTGGAATTGGGCTAATTCTGCCCCAATAACTTATGAACTTAATGTAGATGGGACAGGTTGGTCGGTATGGGCAAGTTGGGCTGAAGGGCCTGTTTCCACACTGTATTACACAATTATTGCTGTAATGCAGGGAATAATGCAACCGATGTATACACAGCAAGTTCCCCAAACCAACCATATGATATTAACTATATTATATATTTTTTGTAGAATCAAAGAACTGCAGATGCTGGATTATACCAAAGATAAACCCAAAGTGCTGGAGTAACTGGGTCCGGACCCTAAAAATGTCACCCATCCTATTTCTGCAGAGATGCTGCCTTACCCGCTGGGTTACTCCAGCATTTTGTGTACACGTTACATGTCTTAGCGATGTCTTCTTAAGCATAAAATTTGCCCAAAACTCAATGGTGTGGCGGTTTAATGATGCCACCTCACAGCTACCGAAACCGAGGTTTGATCCTGACTTTGGATGTTACCGCGGTGTGTTGGCATTCTTTAGTGCGGAACAATGTGAGGCAGACAGCAGCCACAGTAAGGATCGAACCCGGGTCTCTGGTGCTGTGAGGCAGTGGCTGTGACACTGTGCCACCCTTTCATTGCTTAGGAGCAGTACTTGACCTTGTGGCCTTCCAACAGAGGCAATAGTTCTACGCAGGGATTCTCCTCCTCTACATTGGGCACCTGGGGTGGAGGGTACTCGCCGAGGTGTTCCCTGCAACCCGTTTCTCTCGCGGTTCACAGGCTCGCCAGCCGCCTGCTACTTTTGCGGGCGGGAAGAGTCCGTGTTCCACGTGTACATGGAGCGCGTGAGGCTGCAGCCACTGTTTGAATACCTGAAGGGGCTGCTCCTTGCATTCTGGCTGTACTTTTCACCCACCATCCCCATCTGTGGGCACCCTGTACGTAAGGGAGAGGGTAGGGGCTGAAGATGTCCTGGTTGGGTTGCTCCTGGGCTTGGCCAAGCTGGCCATCCGCTAGTCACGGCACCAGGCAGTGGAGGGCTGTACCTCAGCCGGCTGCCTGCCCCTTTTCCGGGGGTACGTCCGTGCGCGGGTGGGGTTAGAAAGGGAATACGCCCTGACCACGTGCACCCTGGGGAGTTCCGGGACCGCTGGACTCTGCAGGGTGTAGAATGCATCCTTGATAAGGAGTGTAAGATAGTTGTAGTTTATTAAGGATATTTGTTTGCCTTGTATTATGGTGGTGGCTTCTGTTTTTTTTAATAGTATTGTAAATAATAATTTAATATTTGAATAGATATTTTTGATTTAAAAAAACAGGCAATAGTGTTAGCAAATGAACCACCACTAAGATGTCTGAAAGATACCCAGTCGACAATAATGTCTTTCTTGGGTTCTTGGTTACTTGGTCCTCCAAAATATTCCAACTGGAATTTAAACTGGAGGTGGTGAAGGGAGGGGTTTAGCCAGAGAGGGTTATTGGGAAGAAAGTGCCACTTTAAATTTAGTTGCATCTGGCTGGGCAACCGTGGCTTGGTGGAGATTATTCCATGCTTTAATAGTGCGTGGGAAGAACAAATTGTTTCAGAAGGAACTGCAGATGATGGCAAAATCGAAGGTAGATAAAAATGCTGGAGAAACTCAGCGGGTGCAGCAGCATCTATGGAGCGAAGGAAAAGATGACGTTTCGGGTCGAGACCCTTCTTTCCAAAATTCTTACAAAATTCTTAAGGGGTTGGACAGGCTAGATGCAGGAAGATTGTCCCCGATGTTGGGGAGGTCCAGAACAGTCTAAGGATAAGGGGGAATTCCTTTAGGACCGAGATGAGGAAAACATTTTTCACACAGAGAGTGGTGAATCTCTGGAATTATCTGCCACAGAAGGTAGTTGAAGCCAGTTCATTATCTATATTTAAGAGGGAGTTAGATGTGGCCCTTGTGGCGAAAGGGATCAGGGGGTATGGAGAGAAGGCAGGTACGGGATACTGAGTTGGATGATCAGCCATGATCACATTGAATGGCGGTGCAGGCTCGAATGGCCAAATGGCCTACTCCTGCACCTAATTTCTATGATCTATGTTTCTATGTTTCCAGTCGATTATATTTCCAGACGAAGAGTCTCGACCCGATATGTCTCATTTTCCTTCGCTCCATAGATGCTGCCTCACCCGCTGAGTTTCCCCAGCATTTCAGTCTACAATAATCATTGATTTTGCCTCTCGGTTTTCAATAAACCAACACACCAAATGAAAGCCAATTGTTGAACAAATATGGATTCATTGCACCAACCTTGTGCAGAGGGCTCAACTGTGTGATAAATTTCTATTATTTTTCCTTTCTCAATTGATAATTTAGAATTATCAAAACGTTCAAACAGGGAGTGTGCGGAGAGAAGGATAGTTGCACAGCGCAGGAAAATAGTTAGAAAAATGCTGTGCCACTTGCTTATCCATGCTACCCAATCCCTCGGGCTTTCTCCAGTAAATCTCACAGCTAAGCATGTTCAAGAAGCCAGGGATCTACAGATGAAAAATAGGTCGGCTTTATAGACCATCTTAATAGGGTTCCCAGAGGTACCTCAAACGATCGATCATTCTGAAGTTGGACAAAAATGCTGGAGAAACTCAGCGGGTGAGGCAGCATCTATGGAGCGAAGGAATGGGTGACGTTTTGAACCCGAATCACCCATTCCTTCGCTCCATAGATGCTGCCTCACTCGCTGAGCTTCTCTAGAATCTTTGGGTCTCGACCCGAAATGCCGCCCATTCCTTCGCTCCATTGATGCTGCCTCACCCGCTGAGTTTCTCCAGCATTTTTGTCTACCTTCGATTTTTCCAGCAACTGCAGTTCTTTCATATGGAGAAAGACTGGATAGACTCGGCTTGTACTCGCTAGAATTTAGAAGATTGAGGGGGGATCTTATAGAAACGTACAAAATTCTTAAGGGGTTGGACAGGCTAGATGCAGGAAGATTGTTCCCGATGTTGGGGAAGTCCAGAACAAGGGGTCACAGTTTAAGGATAAGGGGGAAGTCTTTTAGGACCGAGATGAGAAAAACATTTTTCACACAGAGAGTGGTGAATCTCTGGAATTCTCTGCCACAGAAGGTTGTTGAGGCCAGTTCATTGGCTATATTTAAGAGGGAGTTAGATGTGGCTAAAGGGATCAGGGGGTATGGAGAGAAGGCAGGTACGGGATATTGAGTTGGATGATCAGCCATGATCATATTGAATGGCAGTGTAGACTCGAAGGGCCGAATGGCCTACTCCTGCACCCATTTTCTATGCTTCGATGTTTCTTAATCATTCTGAAGTCGAGCAGTTGTGCTGTGAAGTGCAGCAAATTGCAGGCAGATCAGTCCGAAGAAGGGTCTCGACCCGAAACGTCACCCATTCCTTCTCTCCAGAGATAATGCCTGTCCCGCTGAGTTACTCCAGCTTTTTGTTGCCAGGCTTACGGGCAGGCTACTTGTAATTTCTGTGAAGGCTTGTTTAGTGGTACTAATATCCCATTAAGCATAAACACCTAAGACTGATTAAAAATTAACACAAATTTGCATTACCAGTTAACTTTCACTCATCCATTTTGGCTTTAATTGACTTGTGTTAGTACATGTGTACTACACTGCTGGAAGATTGCTGTGGTTTTTTTTTTGAACTTTCAAAAAAGGCATTGATTGAATCCTCCCGGGATATATAATGAAGCACTTCTTCCTGATGATGTCTCATATTTAAGGGTTTGGCCTCCAGCTCGACCATCTGCCTACAAAGCTGAACACATCATGCCTTGCCCGCTGCCCAGGGGACAATGTTCGTTCACAGCAAGACAGAGGGATGTTCTTGCAAATGCAAATAGGACGAGCCCGCTCGGAATCAGCGGTGGGAAACGTGTCCCCCCTGTGGTCGGCTGACTTCCCGTGAGCAGCGACACAAACCAGGCCGACCAGAGGAACCGTCTATCTTTAGAAGCCAGCGTTGCCTCGGGACAGCGAGGCACTGGATAAAGCCACCGCCATCTGATTGATCACGTATAACTCCGCAACTTTGCTTTTGGCTTTGTGTGGCGACTGCTTTGCAAAGATGTTCCAATCAATTCAGCTTACTTCATTATTTTTCAACTGCTTGCAAACGGGAAATTCAGACCTTAGACATACAGGGCGGAAACAGGCCCCTCGGCCCACCAAGTCTGCAGCGGCCAGCGATCACCCTGTATGCCAGCACTATGCTACACACTAGGGACAATTTACAATTTTACCGAAGACAATTAATCTCCAGACCTGCATGTCTTTGGAGTGTGGGAGGAAACCGGAGCACCCGGAGAAAACCCACATGGTTATAGGGAGAGCGTACAAACTCCATACAGACAGCACCCGTAGTCAGGATGGAACCCGGATCCCTGGCGCTGTGAAGGGCATGTCCCACTTGGGCGTCATTTACGCGACATCATTTACGTGTCTCGGCGCGTGGTGCGTGGTGACATAGGCAGTGACGCGCGGTCACGTGCGGTGCCCCGGGATTTTTGGACGTACAAAATCTTTGCACGCCATCTGCGTGACGCGCAAATGACGCCCAAGTGGGACACGCCCTTTAGGCAGCAACTCTACCGCTACGCCACCATGCCACGGAAACGCAGAGACTCGGTGGCCACGCCACACGGGTTAAATAAGGGTTTTCCCCACTCCCAGGTATATGTTAGTCATAGAGTCAGTTTGAGTGTGGGCTTATTTGAGTTTGGTTTAGATATACGGCATACAAATGGGCCCTTCAGCCCACCGAGTCCACGCCGACCAGCGATCTCCCGTTCGCGCTAGTTTTATGTTATCCCATTTGGGATAAGCGGGAGTACCCGGAGGAAACCCACACGGACCAGCTCTTCTTCACTCCTCCTCTTCCTACCTGCCTTGCACTGTTTGCTCTCCATTGTCCCCATCTACACCATTCTGCACACCACCTCTCCTCACCTGTATCCATCTATCACCTGCCATGATTGCCCCATTCCTACCTCTCTCTAACAGATTTCTCCCCCTACTCCATCGTCTAAGGAAGGGTCCCAGCCCAAAGCATCACACATATTTCTCTCCACACAGAGACAGTTCATAAAATCAGACGATCATAAGTGATAGACAATAGACAATAGGTGCAGGAGTAGGCCATTCGGCCCTTCAAGCCAGCACCGCCATTCATTGTGATCATGTCTGATCATCCCCAATCAGTACCCCATTCCTGCCTTCTCCCCATATCCCCTGACTCCGCTATTTTTAAGAGCCCTATCCAGCTCTCTCTTGAAAGCATCCAGAGAACCGGCCTCCACTGCCCTCTGAGGCAGAGAATTCCACAGACTCATCACTCTCTGTGAGAAAAAGTGTTTCCTCACCTCCGTTCTAAATGGCTTACTCCTTATTCTAAGAGCAGAATTAGGCCATTCGGCACATCAAGTCTACTCCGCCATTCAATCATGGCTGTTCCATCTCTCCCTCCTAACCCCATTGTCCTGCCTTCTCCCCATAACCCCTGACACCCGTGAAGTTTGCAATCACAGTGGGATCAGTCGCTCGCCTACCTCTGCTTCCAATTTTTTTATGTCGCATTTTTAAGGAAGGTCATTTGGTTCCAGGGAGAGGAATGGAACCATGTGGCGGAGAATTGGAATTATCACCATGGACCAGAACCCTGCTTCGATCCCATCTCTTTCTGCCTCAACTCGGATGAGAAAACCTGGTGAGACGGCGGCTGGTTCAAAAGGGAAGAAGTTTTCTTTTAAGTTGGGCAGATCGTACTGAGGGCAGAAAAGTCTTTAATCTGATCCAACGTAATGATTTTTTCATTTATCTTGTCAACCACCTACCGAGATCTGAGACAGGCCATTGAAGAGCTAAAATCTCTTTGCAGCTTTGACTGCAGATCTTTGTTCCGCCACTGAATCCTACTCCCCGCTTCTCTTGTGCTCGGACTGTCTCTGTGTGGATTACTTCAATGATAATTCACAGGCTATTAATTATTGTTGTGCTGGGCATGTCAGATAGACTTGTTTGATATTTTGTGAATTGTGACTGGGTTTTTTTTTTGAAGAATAAACGTGTAAACATCGGTTCGAAGGTCAAATGAAGTGACGTCGTTTCGTGCTTGCGGATATTCCGTATCTGACAAGGGGTAAGAGATCTGAAATTGAAACACAAAGCGCTGGAATAGCTCGGCAGGTCAGGCAGCATCTCTGGAGAGAGAAGCAGAGTTGACGTCCGAGGGGGCGAAGCCACTTCATCAGAATTGGGAAAAATATATTTTAAAACAAGAAGCACGGTGGCGCAGCGGCAGAATTGCTTCATTATGCCCCTGTCCCACTTAGGAAACCTGAACGGAAACCTCTGGAGACTTTGCACCCCACCCAAGGTTTCCCTGCGGTTCCCGGAGGTTTTTTGTCAGTCTTCCTAATGGTCGAAAGTGGTTTCCGTTTTAAAAATCGGTAATTTTTTAGTCTAAGCCGGTTGTGATGCCTGCTGAAGGTGGTTGCCGGAGGACAAAAACCTCCGGGAACCGCACGGAAACCTTGGGTGGGGCGCAAAGTCTCCAGAGGTTTCCGTTCAGGTTTCCTAAGTGGGACAGGGGCATTACAGCGGCAGGGACCCGGGTTCGATCCTACCTACGGGTGCTGTCTATACGGAGTTTGTACGTTCTCCCCGTGACCTGCGTGGGTTTCCCCCGGGGTTCTCCAGTTTCCTCCCACAGGTTTGTATATTAATTGGCTTGGTATCATTGTAAATTGCCCCTAGTGTGTGTAGGTGTGTGCGGATCGCTGGTCAGCGCAGACTCGGTGGGTCGAAGGGCCTGATTCCGTTCTGTGTCCACATACTAAACGACACTAAAATAAAGAGGCTTTTTGACAATAGACACCAGGTGCAGGAGTAGGCCATTCGGCCCTTCGAGCCAGCACCGCCATTCAATGTGACCATGGCTGGCCATCACCAATCAGTACCCCGTTCCTGCCTTCTCCCCATATCCCCTGACTCCGCTATCTTACAACTTGCAGCCAACAGACAACTTACAATTTTATCAAACCCAATTAGCCTACAAACCTGTGCGTCTTTGGAGTGTGGGAGGAAACCGGAGCACTCGGGGAAAACCAACCCCGGTCGCGGGATGAACGTACAAACGCCATACAGACAGCACCCGTAGTCAGGATCGAACCCGGGATTCTGGCTCTGTGAGGCAGCAACTCTACCGCTGCGCCACCCACCCTGCTGCCCACATCGGTGGACCGAAGAGCACAAACTACAGATGCATCATATCCTTTCCCAGTGTTAAAGAAGGAACTGCAGATGCTGGAGAATCGAGGGTTACACAAAAGGCTGGAGAAACTCAGCGGGTGCAGCAGCATCTAAGGAGCGAAGGAGATAGGCGACGTTTCGGGTCGAGACCCTTCTTCTATCCTTTCCCAGTATTGGTGAAAGGTCAGCGAGCGGATTGTTAACTGCATTTCCCTCTCCACTGGCCTGTTTGCTGAATGAGTCCAGCACTTCCACCTTTTATTGCAGACTACCAGCATCTACGACTTCTGATCTTCGGTCATTGCCTCTTCCATAATTGCGTTAGATAAAGAAAATCGCGAAGGCAAGTCTTTGTGACACTCTCCGCCGACACTCAAATGCAACATTCTCCACCAAGGTGGCTAAAAGCATCAAGCGTATAAGACTCATTAAGGCTATAAGACTTGTATAAGACTATAAGCGTACATTGAATCAGAATTCTCTCTCACTTGTCCATGTTTAATGCATTTGGCATAATCTTGTCTTGCCATGCATGTACTTTCTCTCTCTCCATGTTAAGTAGAACCTTGTACCAGAAGTCTAATTCTGTATTAATCAGACTGAAGTCTGTGTTAAAATTCACTGCCAAAGGTTCTGTCAAGGCTGGGACGCAGATAATGTCACCCCGATTGAAGTTTAAGAGTTGAAATTCATTCTTCTTACAGAGCCAAGGTTAGTGCAATTTGTAACTCTAATGCTTGCCATGATGGAAGTGAAGGAATCTAAAATCAAGGATGCAAGTTTGTCAAATTGCGTTCAGAATATTGCAGCTTTGGGAAGCCAAATTATTTTCTTTTAACATTGATGTACAATGGTTATAAATAGCTTGGGAAACCAAAGATAGACACAAAATGCTGGAGTAACTCAGCGGTTCCTTCATACATCTGCAGTTCCTTCATACACAATAGCTTGCGGGGAACATTATCAGAGCTCCATCCGGCACTCGGAAACAATGAAATATAGAGTTACAAACCTTCTGACTTAACCAAGGGATGATTAGACTTTAGACACTAGACGAACAGCGTGTAAACAGGCCCTCTGGCCCACCAAGTCTGCGCCGACCAGCGATCGCCCCGTACACTAGCACTATCCTACACGCCAGGGACAATTCATAAGTCAATCAAGCTATAACCTGCACGTCTTTGGAGTGCGAGAGGAAACCGGAGAACCCGGAGAAGACCCAAGGTCAATGGAAAAAAATCTGACCAGCCCGCACATCTCCATTAAACTGTGGGCTTGTACTCGCTAGAGTTCAGAAGGATGAGGGGCCCCCTCATTGAAATTTACCGAATAGTGAAAGGCCTGGACAGAGTGGATGTGTTTCCACTAGTGGGAGAGTCTGGATCCAGAGGACACAGCCTCAGGATAAAAGGACATTCCTTTAGAAAGCAGATGAGGAGGAATTTCTTTCGTCAGAGGATGGTGAATGTATGGGATTCATTGCCACAGAAGGCTGCGGAGGCCGGCATTTGGGTATTTTTAAGGCAGAGATAAATTCTTGATTAGTATGGGTGCTAGGGGTTGTGGGGAGAAGACAGGAGAATGGGGTTGACAGAGAAAGATAGATCAGCCATGATTGACTCGATGGGCCGAATGGCCTACTTCTGAAGTTATAAACTGCCCCCCCTCTCTCCTTATAGTTATGATATATGAACACAGTCAAATCTCTCTGTAGGGCAGCAAAACCAAAATATACCACAATGTTTACGACCAATATTAATCTTTTAACAATAATCTATAAAACAAACAACGTTGTCGGTCATGATATGAATGTTCATTTCTCTAATTTCAAGCAACGCCGGGCACCTTTCCTCTCCCCCCAGACCCCCACTCTCGTCGTCTTTACCAGTTTTATCCGCTGTTCACATCCTTGTATCCCACTTGTAATCACACCTTCCCCAGCCAACAATGGACCATTGTGGTCTCCATCCTTCCTGAGGTCATCTGTTGTCACACATGATCCACTCTGGCCTTTACTCACCACAAGTTTATTTACCACCCTCCCCCCTCCCCCCCCCCCATCCCCAACCACAAGAAGGGTTCCGCCCCGAAACGTCACCAATCCTTCTTCTCCAGAGATGTGAGCCTGCGTTACTCCGGGTTACTTTAGGGTGTCTAGCTTCGGTATAATCCAGCATCCGCAGATCCTTCAGGTAAAAGACCAAAACCCATCTTTACCTCCCCC
The DNA here is from genome assembly GCA_963514005.1 of Raja brachyura. The sequence goes on from OY740815.1 coordinate 7,829,046, forward strand.
CATTCCTCCCAAACCCACATTTTCAGTCTGGAGAAGGATCCCAACCCAAGACGTCACCCATCCTCTTTCTCTGGAGATGCTGCCTGAGCCCTGAGTTACTCCAGCACTTTGGGTCTTTCTTCGGTTTAAATCAGCATTTCGCAATTCCTTCCTGCACACGCAGTCACTTATTGGACTGTCTTGGACATTGTTCTGCGCAAATTGTTTCCACGTTTCAGTCGTTGTCCGTCAGAGGTACGCTACTAAACGTGAAGCTCAACGGTCTGTTGTGAGGTGTTGACACACACTACAAATGCATGGTAGATGCTAAATGCTGGAGTATAGGGCCTGTCCCACATGGGCGTCAAAACTCCTGGGGCGCCGCGTGTGACCGCGGGTCACTGCCTACATCACCACGCGCACGTAATGCACGCCATACGCGCATCACGTGCGTTGTGACGCGTAATTTATGTCACGTAAATGAAGCGCAAATGACGGCAGCCACTGAGTTACCTCACCCATTCCTTCTCTCCATAGACGCTGAGTTACTCCAGCATTTTGTGTCCACCTTTGATTTTATCTACCATCTGCAGTTCTTTCTCGTACAAATGCGGGTCCTCCTTTTGTCTAATATAACTGGGCCAAGCATGTAATTCTGCCCAATTATACATGGCTGGAACCCAACGCTTACTAATATTTAGTCAAGAAATGAATGAATAACCGGGCGAGTGCCACCCAATCTCCACATAATTAGAAGAGCATTCACATGATTTCATAAGGAACTATAATTAGCCGATGTGAAGCTAATTATTCACAGTAAACACCCTTAATAGTTTTGATATTTCAGTTGGAACTTTCAACAGCACAGTGCTAACGAACTGAAGCATAAGAATATTTAATGAATATGTTTAATGTTTTTTTTAAAACCATGCAATTAAATTCCAAAGCTTTAATTATTTATTGTCGAAATGTTCTCGGAAAACAACTAAAAACCCTGTCTCACGGTGCGAGTTCATTTCAAGAGTTCTCCCCGGGTTTGCCCTGATTCGAACTCAGAGATTTACGGTAATGGCCACTCTGGGGCTCTCGTGGACATTTTTCAACGTGTCGAAAAATCTTCCCGAGTCTTCCCGTGCTTACCTGCCGTTAGCGAGTCTTCCCGAGTACCTGCCGTTAGCGTTACGAGCCGCAAAGAGACGTCCCCGAGCTCCGACGTACCCGCTACGTTCATTCTCCGTGCTTACAGCGAGTTTCTTTTTTTTTCATTTAAACTCGGGAGAACTCTTGGAATGAACTCGTACCGTGGGACAGGGCTATTAGATTTATACGATTCTTCGTGCAGCGTTGACAAAGCATTGCCCACGCACACAGTCGATTGTATTCCACTTTGATTAGGAAAGAGTGATGAAAATATATTCATAATCCCAAGATTTTCCTCTTCAGGCAGCTGTTTATCTTTTCCCACCCCCCAGATCGGCACAAGGCTCAAAGCATACAAAACCGCTCCACTTTTCCCAATAAATGCTTGTCTGCGGAATGGAAAACTCCCACGCGTTTGAATATTATTTTTTGCTTACCTAGTTTCGCCGTGATTGACTGTAATGTACATTTCCCATGAATTCCCCTCCGGAATTGATCCCAGAGGGACCATTAAACGGACTCCTTTCACACAAAGAAAAACAGAATCGCGGTTAGTTTCACGAAAGTTCAGAGATGGATTTAGAACTTTTACCAATTATAATTGTCACAGCAAACTTCAGTGGGAGAATAGAGCAACGTACTCACGTGGACCTTTATAATGTAGAGTCATAGGGCTCTTAAAGATAGCGGAGTCAGGGGATATAGGGGGAAGGCAGGAACGGGGAACTGATTGGGGAAGATCAGCCATGACCACATTGGATGGCGTTGCTGGCTCGAAGGGCTGAATGCACCTATTGTTCATTGTCTATAGACTCATACAGTGTGGAAACAGGCCCAACTTGCCCACACCGGCCAACATGTCCCAGCTACACTAGTCCAACCTGTCCACCTTTGGTCCATATTCCTCCAAACCTGTCCTATCCATGTACCTGTGTGGGAAGGAACTGCAGATGCTGGTTTAAACTGAAGGTAGACACAAAATGCTGGAGTAACTCCGCGGGACAGGCATATTCATCTCCGGAGAGAAGGAACGGGTGACGTTTCGGCTCGAGACTCTTCATGAGCCTGAGCGTCAGGGGAAGGGGGATACAGAGATAAGGAAGTGTAAGGTGTGAGAACGAGAGATCAAAGGGGGCGGGGGGTGGAGATCAAGGACAATGTCGAAATGCCTCAAAAAGGCTGGCAGCATCATCAAGGACCCACACCATCCTGGCCACTCACTCATCACCCCGCTACCTTCAGGTAGAAGGTACAGGAGCCTGAAGACTGCAGCGACCAGGTTCAGGAATAGCTACTTCCCCACAGCCATCAGGCTATTAAACTCAGCTCGGACAAAACTCTGAACATTAATAGCCCACAATCTGTTTATTTGCACTTTATCAGTTTATTTATTCATTTGTGTATATATTTATATAATGGTATATGGACACACTGATCTGTTCTGTAGTCAATGCCTACTATGTTCTGTTGTGCTGAAGCAAAGCATGATTTCATTGTCCTATCTGGGACACGTGGCAATAAACTCTCTTCAATCTTGACCTTGAACTTGAATAGATCATTGTCAGCGAGGAGAGTCGGAACTATTCCTCGACCAGCAATTTTCATCGAACATAGATCAGCACAGCACAGGAAGGAGGCCCTTCGGCCCACAATGTTTGTTCCGAACATGATGCCAAGTTAAACCAATCTCACCTGCCTGCGCGTGATCCATATCCCTATATTCCGTACACCTCCACGTGCCCATCCAAAAGCCCCTTAAATGCCACAATCGTATCTGCCTCCACCACCATGCCTGGCAATGTATCCCAGGTCCCCACCACTCTCTATGCAATTAAACCTGTACCTGCCATCTCCATTAAACACCCCCCCTCTCATCCCACACTAACCCTACATTCATTATTTTTTCAGTGCAGCATGGTGCAACACAACTCTGGAACTGAAGCGATTCACGAACTGGGTGAAGGGTTTGGCGAGATATCAAGCGGGTGCATCCACACATAAGCATTCTTTTTTATTCTTATCCCTAATCTTTTCTTTCTTTTTTCATAATTTTATGGGATTTTGTCTTTATTTTTCCATCGGCGATCACTTGTTCAGCCCTGGACCGCACATCTGGTCGTCCAGGGGTTTGCACATCACTGCTTCCTCCATGCTTTCTTTTCCTCGTTCTTTCTCGCTTGTTCTACCTCTTTCTTGTTAAATTTAAAATAGAAGTTGTACACAAAATGTATTTTGTCATATGCCACGGTTTATACTACTGTACATTGCTTCTAATAAAAATATTTTAAAAAAATATATATATATATTATTTTCAGTCCCCTCCTACCCATATAACCATATAACAATTACAGCACGGAAACAGGCCATCTCGGCCCTTCAAGTCCGTGCCGAACAACTTTTTTCCCTTAGTCCTACCTGCCTGCACTCATACCATAACCCTCCATACCCTTCTCATCCATATGCCTATCCAATTTATTTTTAAATTATACAAACGAACCTGCCGCCACCACTTCCACTGGAAGCTCATTCCACACCGCTACCACTCTCTGAGTAAAGAAGTTCCCCCTCATGTTACCCCTAAACCTCTGTCCCTTAATTCTAAAGTCATGTCCTCTTGTTTGAATCTTCCCTATTCTCAAAGGGAAAAGCTTGTCCACATCAACTCTGTCTATCCCTCTCATCATTTTAAAGACCTCTATCAAGTCCCCCCTTAACCTTCTGCGTTCCAGAGAATAAAGATCTAACTTATTCAACCTATCTCTGTAACTTAGCTGTTGAAACCCAGGCCCCTACATTCTGCCACTCACCAACACACCAGGGCAATTTACAGAGGCCAATTAACCAATCCACATATCCTTAGGATGAGGGGGACCCGTGCAGGCACAGGGGGAGCGCGAGGCAAACTCCATGCAGATACTTGTACGGTTTTTCTTTAGCGAACCAGCGGAAGTGGAAACAGGCCCTTCGGCCCATTGGTCCCGACCAGCGATCCCCACATGGTAACACTATCCTACACACACTAGGGACTATTTACAATCATATCAAGCCAATTAACACACAAACCTGTACGTCTTTGGAGTCTTTGGGAAAAAAAACGGAGATCCCGGAGAAACCCACCGCAGGTCACGGGGAGAACCTACAAACTCTGTACAGTCAGGATCGGACCCTGGTCTCTGCCGCCGCAAGGCAGAAACTCTACCACTGCGCTGCCCCTTTAAGGCTGAGCTTGACAGATTCGTGATTAGTATGGGTGCCAGGGTTTATGGGGAGAAGGCCGGAGAATCGGGTTGAGAGGGAGAGATAGTTCTGAAGAAGGGTCTCGACACAAAACGTCACCCACTCCTTCTGTCCAGAGATGCTGCCTGTCCTGCTGAGTTACTCCAGCTTTTTGTGTCTATCTTTAGCCATGATTGAATGGCGGATTAGGCTTGTTGGGCTGAACGGCCCAATTCTGCTCCTAGAACCAATGACGACAGCAGCCGAGGTTAGGGTTCAACCTGAGTTGCTGGTGCAGTCGGGTCAACCAGCAGTATCACCGATCTATTAATCTTGGGCACAAGCAGTTAACACCCAGATTCAACGTAAGGGCCTGTCCCACTTGGCGATTTTGAACATTTCAAAATCCAGCAGCAACAAAAAAAAATGTTGCTACACTTGAAAAAACACCGAGCATCACGCCGCAGATTTTTCGGTGACCTGATACATCAGCCAATAATGTATCAGAAAGACATTCTTGCCATAGAGGGAGCACAGAGAAGGTTCACCAGACTGATTCCTGGGATGGCAGGACTTCCATATGAAGAAAGACTGGATAGACTCGGCTTGTACTCGCTAGAATTTTGAGGATTGAGGGGGGATCTTATAGAAACTTACAAAATTCTTAAGGGATTGGACAGGATAGATGCAGGAATATTGTTCCTGATGTTGGGGAAGTCCAGAACAAGGGGTCACAGTTTAAGGATAAGGGGGAAGTCTTTTAGGACCGAGATGAGAACAATAAATTTCACACAGAGACGGGTGAATCTGTGGAACTCTCTGCCACAGAAGGTAGTTGAGGCCAGTTAATTGGCTATATTTAAGAGGGAGTTAGATGTGGCCCTTGTGGGATCAGGGGGTATGGAGAGAAGGCAGGTACGGGATACTGAGTTGGATGATCAGCCACGATCATGTTGAATGGCGGTGCAGGCTCGAAGGGCCGAATGGCCTACTCCTGCACCTATTTTCTATGTTTCTGTGATGCTGACAGTCACCGAGAAAATCGCCAAGTGGGACAGGCCCACTCTAAGGAAAATGTGTTTATTTTTCATTGCAATGTTCAAAATATTTGGACAGGAAACAGACAAAAAGAACAAGCGACAGTTTGATCCTTTACTGACAAATATCTATTATAGAAGCAATTATTTGCGTTGTTTCCATTAGCAAGTACCGTAACTTCCTTGGCACCAGTGCAGTCCCCGTAGACCACTGTGCTTTGCTGTAATTGAGTATTGCGGCAGAGATGAGTATCATTGATGTGATACCATGCGCCATGCACTCAAATCTTTGCGTGAGTGATGGAAGGATGGAAGGAATACAAATTCATCAACGAAACCAAAGTTTCATCTTGGGGTTTAACACTTTCAAGCCAACACTGATATTTAGAGAATTTTAGTCACAAAAGCCATTTAATTGGCAACTAATTACAAGCAGCTGGTTGGAAGATGGGTTAAAGTCGAGAAATTAAAGTTGAGTTTAATTTACTTTAGATATACAGCGCGGAAACAACCCAATGAGTCCGCGTCGACCAACTATCCCACACACACACTAGGGACAATTTACAATTATACCAAGCCGATTAAACGTACAAATCTGTACGTCTTTGGGATGTGGGAGGAAACCGGAGATCCCAGGAAAAAATCCATGAAGCTCACAGGGAAAACGTACAAACTCCGTACAGACAGCACGAGTATGGCAGCAGCTCTACCGCTGTGCCACTCTGCCACCTGTTAGTTCCTCCAGCACTTTGTCGTTTGCCCAGATCTACAGCCAGTTGGACCACCCAACCAGGTTCTACACAGAGTAGAGGAAATGTGTGGGAATCATAGAATCATAGAAAATAGGTGCAGGAGTAGGCCATTCGGCCCTTCGAGCCTGCACGCCATTCAATATGATCATGGCTGATCATCCAACTCAGTATCCCGTACCTGCCTTCTCTCCATACCCCCTGATCCCTCTAGCCACAAGTGCCACATCTAACTCCCTCTTAAATATAGCCAATGAACTGGCCTCAACTACCTTCTGTGGCAGAGAATTCCACAGATTCACCACGCTCTGTGTGAAAAATGATCTTCTCATCTCGGTCCTAAAAGTCTTCCCCCTTATCCTTAAACTGTGACTCCCTTGTTCTGGACTTCCCCAACATCGGGAACAATCTTCCTGCATCTAACCTGTCCAACGCCTTAAGAATTTTGTAAGCCTCTATAAGATCCCCCCTCAATCTCCTAAATTCCAGCGAGTACAAGCCGAGTCTATCCAGTCTTTCTTCATATGGAAGTCCTGCCATCCCAGGAATCATCCCAGGAATCGGGAAGGAGCTGCAGATGCTGGTTCACACCGAAGATACCCTTTGATGTCTCGTTTTCGCACCGTAGACTTCCTTAAGCCCCTGTCCCACTTTCCCGAGTTACTCACGAATTCTCCCAAGTTTTCCCCTTGATTCAAACTCGGAGAATGTCCGTAGAGAGTCCGTATCGGGTCCCTAGGGGGTCGTAGGAGTCCGTAGATGTTTCGTAGCGGATTGTAATGCTAGCCGTAGGTACTCGGGGCATCAGGTAAGCCGGGACGTTTTTTCAGCATGATGAAAAATTTCCACGGGTAAAAAATATAGCCCCGTGTGCCTACAGCTGACATCTCCGAGTTTGAATCAAGGGGAAAACTCCGGATAATTCGGGAAAGTGGGACAGGGCCTTTATCTCTGTGTCTCCCCCCCCCCAACCCCGACTCAGTCTGAAGAAGGGTCTCAACCCGAAACGTCACCCATTCCTTCTATCCAGAGATGCTGCCTGTCCCGCTGAGTTACTCCAGCACTTTGTGTCTCTCTATGCACAGCAGACTAACGTCTGCAACACAAATCAAATGATTAATTTTATCTTTGATGTGAATCGTAAACCACAGATATGAAAGCGCATTGTGGAACCTTGACGATGATATAACGTTGCCAGAAATAACAATGTTAATGGGAATATTTTAAAGGCAATAAAGCAGGAGCAACGTCATTGACAAAGAAAGTGCGGGCAGACTTGTGAGAATAATCTGGAGAGGCAAGAGACTGAAGATGATGAAATCTTGAGGACAAAGGTGCTGAAGGAACTCAGTAGGTGGAGGAAGATGACATCAAGTTGGGATCCTTCTTCAGACTGCTGGAGTAGAGAGGAGATAGCTATTTCCTCTGGTGGTTGATCAACAATATCATAAGGTCATAAGTCATAGTAACAGAATAGGGCCATTCGGCCCATCAGGTCTACTCCTCCAATTCCATCATGGCTGATCTATCTCTCCCTCCTAACCCCATTCTCCTTCCTTCTCCCCATAACCTCTGACACCCGTACTTATCGAGAATCTATCCATCTCTACCTTAAAAATATCCACTAACTTGGCCTCCACTGCCTTCTGTGACAACGGATTCCACAGATTCACCACCGTCTGACTAAAGAGATTCCTCCTCATCTCCATCCTTTAATTCTGAGGCTATGACCACCAGTCCTAGACACTCCCACTGTCAAAGCATATTGGCTTAAATGTACAACAGGGTGAACGTGCAAACTCCGTACAGACAGCACATGCAGTAAGGATCGAACCCGGGTCTCTGGCGCTTCAAGGCGGTGCGAGGCCACAGAAAGTGCCCGGGATGCAGCCGAACATCGCTGAGACAGTTAATATTCTCAGCGTGTTATTTCGGGCCGGGGATGGGGATGGTGATTCCGACTTAAGTAAAATCTGACTAACGCTAGGATTCACATAACGTAGCCCTTCCATAAGTCAGGGATTGCCTGTACATGCTGCCTGACCCAAGAACCAAACCCCACCGATCTCACAAAGCCCCGGCATCAAAAAATAAACCCACGGTGGCACAGCGGTAGAGTTGCTGCCTCACAGCGCCAGAGACCCAGGTTCCATCCTCACTATGGGTGCTGTCTGTAGTCTGTTTAGAACCGAGACGATGAAAGACTTTTTTAGAATGGAGACGAGGAAACACTTTTTTCTCACAGAGAGTGGTGAGTCTGTGGAATTCTCTGCCTCAGAGGGCGGTGGAGGCAGGTTCTCTGGATGCTTTTCAAGAGAGAGCTAGATAGGGCTCTTAAAAATAGGGGATATGGGGGAGAAGGCAGGAACGGGGTACTGATTGGGGATGATCAGCCATGATCACATTGAATGGCGGTGCTGGCTCGAAGGGCCGAATGGTCTACTCCTGCACTGATGTCTATTGTCTATTGTGTGGAGTTTGTATGTTCTCCCCATGAACCTAGATGGGATTTCTCCGGGTGCTCCAGTTCCCCCCCACATTTCAGAGACGTACAGGTTTGTAGGTTAACTGACTTCTGTAAAAAATTGCACATTGCCCCCCAGCGCCTAGGGTGGTGGGGGTAAAGAGCCAGAATCGCTGGCCCAAAGGGCTGGTCTCCTCACTGTATCGCTGAAGTCTAAAACAAAGTTGAAAGTCTAAATCATAAACTGACGTGCAGCTCGTGAAATGCAGCCGCTGACTGCTCCAAACAACCCCAAATAATGGGTTATTCTACAGCCATGCTGAGCTTGAAGGTCCTCTGCTGTTAGTTTAAATTGAACTTCATTATGAGAGCAGAAATGTGAAAGGCAGCCTGCGTGGATTTGGCACTGCAATGCTTGAACCTCGGGCAGTCCTTCAATACCTGCACGCTATCATTTGTCTGAAAGAGGTAATTTAGAAATGTCACCTAATCTCCATCTGTGCTCTGATCACTAATTCCCTTTGCCACGCACTGCGTTGAATTCCAGTGCAGTGTGATGCAGGGAGCTCGTCAGTCCCCGTGGACTCTGGCCATCTGAACGCCACGGGACATCTGTGAGTGGAGGCTGTTCTTTGGACTTTAGACTTTGGAGATCCAGGCTCTTCGGCCCACCGAGCCCGTACAGACCTACGATCGCCCCATACACCAGCACTATTCTACACACAATTTTACAGGGCCAATTAACCTGCAAACCTGTACGTCTTTGGAGTGCGAGGGGAACCTAGAGCATTCGGTAAAAACCCAACGTGGTCACGGGGAGAACGTACAAAAATCTCGCTCTATAATTGCGCTGCATTTTTTAAATTTATTTATTTACTTATTTATTTAAAAAAAAAAAAAAATTTATTAGAAGTACATTACATGTTAATGGTACCTTTTTAACAGGTTCCCAGAATTATTAAAACATTCTTTGTACAACTTCCTTTTTTTTTTAAAGAAAGAAATGAGAAAGAAAGAAGTATCGAAGAGTAAAGAATAGTCTAGTGGGTGTAGTGTACAAAAAGAGAAGCAGAGAGGAGATTCTCACACGCCTCAAGTCGATGTATATATATATTTTTGTTCTTAATCATTTTTCACTCAAACCCAGAATTTTTAATTTTACGATGTTATTACACTCCGTGAATCCACAAGATCAATAAATGGTGACCAGCTCGTTAAGAATTGGTCTTTTTTTCCTATTAGGAGGCGTCTCATTTCTTCCAAATGGGCCGTTTCCAACATATTACCAATCCACATTTTGAGTGTTGGTATAGAAAGGGCCTGTCCTACCAGCATCCGACTCCATGCGATGAACGCGATCAAACTAGAAGCGGGGGCCACGCGGAGGTCGGGTGATCCCCTGTACAGGGCCGTTCCCACCAGCATGCGCCTGCATGCGGCAAGCGCAACCAAACCCAGCAGCGAGGGCCGTGCGGAGGTCAGGTGAGTGGCGCAACGCGGCGCAAAGTGAGCCGAACTTGGAGCGAAGTCTCAAGGTAAGTTCGCCAGGACAGAGAGGGGCACACAGAGAGGGGCACCGAGGCACACACACACACAGAGGGCCACGGAGCCACACACATAGAGCGTCACGGAGACACCTACAGATAGGTTCACGGAGGCACGATGTCGAGGCGGTGTGTCATGCGTCGAGGCGACTGCGAGCCGACAAGCCGTTGCCGCGCAGAATTTTTGAACATAGTCAGTTTTTCGGAGCCCCGCGCGATGTCGGGACGAACTCCGCACAATTCCGCACGGCTCCGGCGATCGAAGTGGGACTGGCCCCGCGACGCCGGACGGCTCAAGCGACCACGTTAGGTCGTGCTAATCGCATGGAGTTGCATGCTGGTAGGACAGGCCCTGTAGCCTTTTTCCAGAATTTGAGTATGAGTTTTTTCGCTATTATTAAACCATAATTAATAAATGAGATTTGGGATATATTTAATTTGTTTCCATCTCCACATTTTGCTGGAGATTTTTGCCAAATCAAAAACCGTGAGAACAGTCGAACAGAGAACAGGGTGGTGCAGCGGTAGAGTTGCTGCCTTGCAGCGTCAGAGGTCCTGGTTGAATCCTGACCACGGGTACTTGTCTGTATGGAGTTTGTGCATTCTCACCGGGACCGCGTGGGTTTCGTCCAGGTGCTCTGGTTTCCTCCCACACTCCAAAGATGTAGGTTAATTGGCTTTGGTAAAATTGTAAACTATCCCGAGCGTATAGGATAGTGGTTGAGCAAGGGGTGATCGCTGGTTGGCATGGACCCAGTGGGGCGAAGGGCCTGTTTCCATGCTGTATGATTCCTAGACTCTACTGTCGATATAGTGGGCAACATAGTGGGCAGCACAGTAGGCAGGATATGTGGATTGTCACCTTGTCATGGTGGAGAAGCTTGTGTGGACCTGAGATCCTGAGAGTGATGCCGTCTGGAGCGATGCTCCCGGTAGGGTCATCGATGGCAGTAAAGGCGAGGGGGAGGTCTCTGACAAAGAGCAATCCAACCAAGACCTCAATGGTGGAACAGGCGGAGGACGATGGGTGATCTTAGTGAAGCATCACAACGGCTGGGAAGGCGGATCTATGGCCCTGTCCCACGGTACGAGTTCATTCCACGAGCTCTCCCGAGTTAAAAAACAAAATCAAACTCGTGGTAAGCACGGAGAATGAACGTAGTGGGTACGTCGGAGCTCGGGGACGTCTCTTAGCGGCTCGTAACGTTAACGGCAGGCACTCGGGAAGACTCGCTAACGGCAGGTAAGCTCGGGAAGACTCGTGAAGATTTTTCAACATGTCCACGAGAGCCCCGAGTACCGACGCGCGGCCATTACCGTAAATCTCCGAGTTCGAATCAGGGCAAACTTGGGATAGCTCTTGGAATGAACTTGTACCCTGGGACAGTGCCAGAAGGCTGCAGCAGAAAAGGGTCCCCGGTCGTCTTGGACTCCATGCCACTGGATCCTGACCCAGGACTGTCAAGGGCCGTGGCTGTCTGTGCACCAGTCTCCCCGCGTTCAACAAAGTCACGCACAGGCGTCCTCCATGCGAGACTCGTTTTGAGAGACCGCTGAAGATGAGTCAGTTTGTCGGTGACCATCTGCTTATTACTACTGACTAAGAATGCTTCACCTCCTTCAAACTGTTCCAGTTTGAGTTCAGTAGACATGTTGGCACAGACCAGAGATGGTGCGTGCAACGGAGACGATCGGAGGAATAAAATGTTAATGCCCCTAATAAGAACCCTTCCTTCCGAAAGTTAAACCCGCATTGGATTTTTGGCTGTCACTGTAGTACAGCATTCGCACAGAGAAGCCATTTTAACACACAGAATGATATTTTGAGGCATTGAAGCACAAATTTCATGATTGCAAACCCCATCTGTTTTCTGTTAAGAACTCTGCAGAAAATATAACACTGCCTCTCGGCACAGATTGACTTGCAGCCCATGAGCTGGGGACATGGACCGGCAGAGGACCAGATGGTTGCACAGCAGTCTTCATACAACAGTCTTAGAGTCTTACTGAGGAAATAATTCACGCAGGTAAATTGCTCGATCACCGCCACAATTATGGACGGATAACGTTGTGTTGTTGCGAGGCAAAGAGAAACTTTCTGAAGGGCTAACAAGTGGCAGATAATACATCGACAACATTAAGACAGAGTTGATGTGGACAAGCTTTTCCCTTTGAGAATAGGGAAGATTCAAACAAGAGGACATGACTTTAGAATTAAGGGACAGAGGTTTAGGGGTAACATGAGGGGGAACTTCTTTACTCAGAGAGTGGTAGCGGTGTGGAATGAGCTTCCAGTGGAAGTGGTGGCGGCAGGTTCGTTGATATCATTTAAAAATAAATTGGATAGGCATATGGATGAGAAGGGTATGGAGGGTTATGGTATGAGTGCAGGCAGGTGGGACTAAGGGAAAAAAGTTGTTTGGCACGGACTTGAAGGGCCGAGATGGCCTGTTTCCGTGCTGTAATTGTTATATGGTTATATGGTTAACATCACGAGAGCCAGATACAGAAGGGAGAGCAGACAATGGGAAAATGGACACAAAAAGCTGGAGTTAACTCTGCGGGACAGGCAGCATCTCTGGAGAAGATGGAACATGGATAGGCAATGTTTTGGATAACTCAGCGGGACAGGCAGCATTTCTGGAGAAGATGGAACATGGATAGGCGATTTTTTGGATCAGGACCTCTTTTCTGAATGAATGGGGGGGGGGGGGGGGGAGCAGGGGGAACTATGTCCTATTGTGTAGGAAGATAGACTCAAAAAGCGGGACAGACAGCATCTCTGGAGAGAAGGAATAGATGGCGTTTCGGGTCGAGACCCTTCTTCACTTCCAGGTTTGAAGAAGGGTCTCCATCCAAAGTCATCTGTTCCTTTTCTCCAGACATGCTGCCTGCCTTGCTGAGTTACTGTAGCACTGTGTGTCTATCTTCAGTATAAACCAGCATCTACTGTACATTCCTACACTCCTTTGGTGTGAACCAGCATCTGCAGCTCCTTGTTTCGACACCAAAGCAATAGGCATGTGGGTACAAAATGACTTCTACATAAAGAGGTCTACAAACAAAACGTTTTGTTTTTAATGCATCTTTTACAACCTCAGGTTGCCACAAAGCTCTTTACTACCGACAAAGCATTTCTCAAGTGTTGTAATTTAATGTTGTAAGTAGGGAGGGTACACAAAAGGCTGGAGAAACTCAGCGGGTGCAGCAGCATCTAAGGAGCGAAGGAGATAGGCGACGTTTCGGGTCGAGACCCTTCTTCAGTAAGTAGGGATCTTGGAAGCCAATGACTGCACAATCAGTTTCCACCACTGGCTCCGTAATCACCACCTAATGTTGGTTGAGCGATATTTATTTATTTGGGCAGTTATTTATTTGGCACAGCAGTAGAGACCCGGGTTCAGTCCCGACTACGGGCGCTGTCTGTATGGAGTTTGTACGTTCTCCCCGCGACCTGCGTGGGGTTTCTCCGTTCCCTCCCGCACTGCAAAGACGTGCAGGTTTGTAGGTTAATTGGCTTTGGTTGAAAAAATGTAAAATTGTCCAAGTTGGCGATATGCAAAGTACTGCCCTGCCGACTACAAAATTCCAAAGGTTTATTCACCAGGACACTGGCGCCAATAATCTTACGATACGATAGAACTTATTTATTCCAGGAGAGAAATTGATCGGCCAACGGTCTTGAAAACACAAAGTACATGAAACACAAAATTAAAGTGACGAGTGGGAAGGCTTGGGGGATGTGCAAAGATTGGGATTGGGATTTGGGGGTGGGGGGTTGGGAGGGGGGTGGGGGGGGGTTGTGGTGTCAGTCTCAGTCCACCTCACGACACCTGGAGATAACCCAACTTGTTCTATCATTGTGCTGCAAGTGGCTGGAGGTTTTAAATGAACAGTCGGACAGAGAGCAGGGGCGGCACGGTGGCGCAGCGGCAGAGTTGTCGCTTTACAGCGTCGGAGACCTGACTACGGGCGCTGTCTGTACGGAGTATGCACGCTCTTCCCGTGACCTGCGTGGGTTTTCTCCGGGTGCTCCGGTTTCCTCCCACACTCCAGAGACGTGCAGGTTATAGATTAATTGGCTTCGGCAAAAATTGCAAATAGTCCCACGAGTGAAGGTTAATGCTAATGTTCAGGGCGATCGCTGGTCAGCATGGGATCGGTGGGCCGAAGGGCCTGTTTAAAAGCTGTATCTCTGAAGTCTAAAGAGAAAGGAGATTCAGTAGTTGTTGAACCGAGGGATATCTACTCCAATTCTAACAAGGCCCTGGTAGTACAAGAAGGGTGGTCGCAGTGTCTGTTGTCTTTATCATTTAGTAGGATTAGGCTTGTACACATCCTGAATACATTTGGCGGGACATTGTGGAGTGAACTTCACTCTCAAACCAGCCTGCGTTATATTTTCATGTGAGTTTGATGGTGCTGTGAAGAGAATTTCACACTCTGCACCCTAGGAGGTTTTAATAGTGGCATTGGTGCCTTGAATAAAGACCAGGGTGGCACAGCGTTTGAGTTGCTGCCTTATTGCATCAGAGACCCGGAAGCAATCCTGACTGCAGGTGCTGTCTGTACGCAGTTTGCACGTTCTCCCTGTGACCACGTGGGTTTTCTCTGGGTGCTTTGGTTTCCTCCCACACTCCAAAATTGAATTGAATTGAATTGAATACCTTTATTGTCATTCAGACCTTTCGGTCTGAACGAAATTTCGTGCCTGCAGTCATACATATATAAAAAACAACAATACAATACCACACAATAAACACAAAACTAACATCCACCACAGTGAGTTCACCAAACACCTCCTCACTGTGGTGGAAGGCAAAAGTCTTAGGGTCTCAGTCTTTTCTCCCCTCCTTATTCTCCCTCTGCGCTGAGGGGATCCAGGCCGCCGCCACCGCTAACGCCGGAACACCGCCACAGGGCCCGCCGCCGGAACGTCGCTGGAGCACCGCAGCTCCCGAAAACCAGGCCGCCGCTGGAGCACCGCAGCTCCCGACATCCAAGCCGCCGCTGGAGCACCGCAGCTCCCGACACCCAGGCCGTCGCTGGAGCACCACAGCTCCCGACATCCAAGCCGCCGCTGGAGCACCGCAGCTCCCGACACCCAGGCCGTCGCTGGAGCACCGCAGCTCCCGACATCCAAGCCACTGCTGGAGCACCGCAGCTCCCGACATCCAAGCCGCCGCTGGAGCACCGCAGCTCCCGACACCCAGGCCGTCGCTGGAGCACCGCAGCTCCCGACATCCAAGCCACCGCTGGAGCACCGCAGCTCCCGACATCCAAGCCGCCGCTGGCGCACCGCAGCTCCCGACACCCAGGCCGCCGCTGGAGCACCGCAGCCCCCGACACCCAAGCCGCCGCTGGAGCACCGCAGCCCCCGACACCCAAGCCGCCGCTGGAGCACCGCAGCTCCCGAAGCCCAGGCCGCCGCCGGAAGCCAGGTCGCCGCTGAAGCTCTGAAGGCCGTGCCGCCGCCGCTGGAAGCTGGAAGGCCGTCACCAGGGCCTCAGCACAGACGGAGACGGTGTCGGGGGACACGACAGGAAAAGTCGCATCCCCCCGAAGGGAGAGACTAAAACCCCGTTTCTCCCACCCTCCCCCCCCACACACACACATACACAACCGAACAAACCAAAAATAAACACCAAAAACAGGGACAAGGGCAAAAATAAAATAAAAGACAGACGGACTGCAGGTGAGCCGCAGCTGACAAGCAGCGCCGCCACTCCGAATGAAAACGTACAGCTTTGTGGGTTAATTGGCTTCTGTAACTTGTCCCTGGTGAGACCCTGGATAGAACTAGTGTGCAGGGATCGCATGGACTCGGTGGGCCAAAGGGCCTGTTGCCTCTAAACTAAAACAAAAAAACAGAAACTATTCCTTGCTCCAGCACCGATATTCTTCACCTTAATGAACATAGCACTGGAAAAAAATCAAACATATGACCTAAGAGCTTCGTTCTAGGTCCGTGAGCACAAACAATATTATCTCCTGTGACATACAGCTCTTTCTGCATATATTTTTAGCCTTTTTATCTATTCCAGAAATTGCATGCAGATTCAATAAATTATGTTTCCCCATTTTATGTGTTTTCTGAAAGTCAAGCCTGAATTTAAATTGCAGGAGGGTTCGAACTGATGAATTTTCGCAGAGTTCAACCGGCATGAAAGCACAGAGTGGAGCATCTGCAGATAGACACAAAATGCTGGAGCAACTCAGCGGGCCTCTGTGGATAGAAGGAATGCACCTCCATCCAGAGATGCTGCCTGTCCCGCTGAGTTGCTCCAGCATTTTGCATCTACCTTCGGCGTAAACCAGCACCTGCAGTTCCTTCCTACAGCATCTGCAGTTCCTTCCTACTCATTCTGTCTGATCCATGCGCAGAATCTCCACAAGATAAGCCACGGGCCGTCAGTCTGAAGAAGGGTCTCGACCCACAACGTCACCTAGTCCTTTTCTCCCGAGAAGCTGCCTGACCCACAGAGCTACTCCAGCATTTTGCACCTATCTTAACAAATGCTACTGAACGATTGCCTCATGGGCCTGTCCCACATAGGTGATTTTTTAGGCGACTAGGCTGTGGCCACATGGTTGCTGGGGTGTCGCCTGTATGGTCGTGAGTCGTCTCCTCAGTCGCCCAAAGAGTCGTAGCGTCTTTCTGGTCGCCGCTGGAGTTTCAACATGTTGAAAAATCTTCGGAGACAGTCGGCGCAGCCAATGAGCGTAGCTTGACTTCTCCTGCCGTGGGTGATGTTGTAGTTGTCACCGGTGATGACTTTGTTTTTGTTTTGTTGTTAAAGTAATGATTCTATTTCAAATTTGATGTCGAAGGGTGGGGTGTCCAGTCACCGGTTTTTCGGCGACCTGATATGACTATGACAGTCGCCTAAAAATAGCTTAAAGGGCCTGTCCCACCAGCATGCGTGGTCGCTTGAGCCGTCTGGCCTCGCGGGGCCGGTCCCACTTTGATCGCCGGAACGGTATGGAGTTGTGCGGAGTTCGTCCCGACATTGCGCGGGGCTCCGAAAAACTGACCGTGTTCAAAAATTCTGCGCGGCAACGGCCTGTCGGCCCGCAGCCGCCTCGACACATTACGCACCGCCTCGACGTCGTGCCTCCGTGGCCCTCGCTGTGTGTCCCTCTCTGTCGTTGCGAACTTACCGCGGACTTCGCTCCAACTGCGCGCCGCATCGCGCCACTCACCCGACCTCCGCGCGGCCCTCGCTGCCGGTTTGGTCGCGCTCGCCGCATGCAGGCGCATGCTGGTGGGACTGGCCCTGTACAGGGATCACCCGACCTCCGCGCGGTTTGGTCGCGGTCACCGCATGGAGTCGGATCCTGGTGTGACAGGCCCTTAAGTGAGACAGGCCCATAATTCTGCTCTTATCACTTATGATCTTGTGATCTTCTAACTCGATCAGCACAGAGCCAAGAACTGCCAAGAAGATTTACACCTGCCCAGACAAAGCAGCCCAGTTTATTTACATCCCATTCCTGAACACTCAATCTAGTGTTTGAAGGGTTCTGACCCAAAGCGTCACCTACATCTTCCAGAGATGTTGCTTGACCTGCTCAATTACTCCAGCACTTTGTTATTTTTTTGTAAACTAGCATCTGCAATTCCTTGCAACTACTAATTCCCTCCATACCTGTACCGGGTGGTTGAAGCATGTACCATCTACAAGATGTGTTCCAGTCACTTACAGAGGCTATTCCCATTGCATGTCCAAGATATGTAATACTTACCACCAGGAAAGATAATGGTAGCCATAATGTAACATCATCGCTGGAATTTAGGAGATTGAGGGGGGATCTTATAGAGACGTACAAAATTCTTAAGGGGTTGGACAGGCTAGATGCAGGAAGATTGTTCCCGATGTTGGGGAACTCCAGAACAAGGGGTCACAGTTTAAGGATAAGGGGGAAGTCTTTTAGGACTGAGATGAGAAAATCATTTTTCACACAGACAGTGGTGAATCTGTGGAATTCTCTGCCACAGGAGGTAGTTGAGGCTAGTTCATTGACTATATTTAAGAGGGAGTTAGATGTGGCCCTTGTGGGATCAGGGGGTATGGAGAGAAGGCAGGTACAGGATACTGAGTTGGATGATCAGCCATGATCATATTGAATGGCGGTGCAGGCTGGAAGGGCCGAATGGCCTACTCCTGCACCTATTTTCTATGTTTCTATGACCATGGCCTGTTGCATTCTGGTCTGACTTGGAGATATATCCTTCCTCCGTCATTGTCAATGGGTCTAAATCATGCAGCTCCCTCCCTTGTAGCACTAGGGGTGGCACTAGAGGCGGTAGAGCTACCGCCATACAGCGCCAGAGACACTGGTTCAATCCTCACTAAGGGTGCTGTCTGGATGGAGTTTGTATGTTGGCTCTGTGACTGTGTGGGCTTTCTCCGGGTGCTCCGGTTTCCTCCCACAGACCAAAGACATGCAGGTTTGCAGGTTAATTGGCTTCTGTAAATTGGCCCCCAGTGTGTATGATAGAACTAGTGTTAGGGTGATCGCTGGTCGGCATGGACGCGATGGCCGAAGGGCCTGATTCCACGCTGTATCTCCAAAAACTAGACTAGAACTAAAATGCTTGGGGCCACCTTGACCAGAAAGACTGCAGAGGTTCAGAAAGGCAGCCCACCAACACTAGATTGGGATAATTGGGAATGGACACCGAATGCTGGCTTTTGATGATGCTTATAAACATAGAAAATAGGTGCAGGAGTTGGCCATTCGGCCCTTCGAGCCAGCACCGCCATTCAATATCATCACGGCTGATCATCCAAAATCAGTACCCCGTTCCTGCTTTTTTCCCCCCCCCATATCCTTTGATTCCGTTAGCCCTAAGAGCTAAATATAACTTGAAAACATCCAGTGAAACGGCCTCCACTGCCTTCTGTGACTGAGAATTCCACAGATTCACAACCTGTGAGTTCAGAAATGCATTAGTTCATAAGTGATAGGAGCAGAATTAGACCATTCAGCCCATCGTCTACACCTCCTTTCAATCATGGCTGATCTATCTCTCCCTCTTAACCCCATTCTGAAGCCTTCTCCCTATAATCCCTGACACCCTAATCCCTAGACACCATACTAATCAAGAATCTATCTATCTCTGCCTTAAAAATGTCCATTGACTTGGCCTCCACAGCCGTCTGTGGCAAAGAATTCCACAGATTCACCACCCTCCGACTAAAGAAATTCCACTGCATCTCCTTCCTAAAGGAACGTCCTCTAATTCTGAGGTCGTGTGACCTCTGGTTGTAGACTCTCCCACGAGTGGGAACACCCTCTCCACATCCACTCTATCCAGGGATGGTCAAAGGAGAGGAGAGAGGAATGAAGTTGGGGACGTCTCGGGTGGTATGTTCTGGACCTCAGGGTTGGAGGAGTGCAGAGATCATAGGGAGAGGTGCAGGTGGATGGAATTGCAGAGACATGGAGCGTACAAGAAATGTGTTAAAGAAGGAACTGCAGATGCTGGAGAATCGAGGGTTACACAAAAGGCTGGAGAAACTCAGCGGGTGCAGCAGCATCTAAGGAACGAAGGAGATAGGCGAGGTTTCGGGTCGAGACCCTTCTTCAGACTGGTCAGGGATCAGGGAAACGAGAGAGATAGACAGTGATGTGGAGAGATAAAGAACAATGAATGAAAGATATGCAAAAAAGTATTGATGATAATGGAAACAGGCCATTGTAAGCTGTTTGTAGTGTGAAAATGAGAAGCTGTTGCGACTTGGGTGGGGGGGGGGGGGGGGGGGGAGATGGAGAAGGAATGTCAGGGCCCGAGGGCTGAGGGAGAGGTGGGAAGGGGAGGAGGCAGCCAGGGTTAACAGAATTGAGAAAATTCAATGTTTAAGCCCAGAGGATGCAGACTCCCCAAGCGGAATATGAGGTGCTGTTCCTCCAACTTGCGGTGTTGCTCACTCTGGCCGTGGAGGAGACCCAGGACCGAGAGGTCGGATACGGAATGGGAGGGGGAGTTGAAGTGCTGAGTCACCGGGAGGTCGGGTTGGTTATTGCGGACCGAGCGGAGGTGTTCGGCGAAACGATCGCCCAGCCTCCGCTTGGTCTCACCGATGTAGATCAGCTGGAATCTGGAGCAACGGATGCAGTAGATGAGGTTGGAGGAGGTGCAGGTGAACCTCTGTCGGACTTGGAATGACTGCTTGGGTCCCTGAAAGGAGTGGATGGGGGAGGTGAAGGGACAAGTGTAGCATCTCTTGCGGTTGCAAGGGAAAGTGCCCGGGGAAGGGGTGGAGCGGGAGGGAAGGGAAGAATTGGTAAACGTACAAGAAAGACTATTCAGCTACTGATGATGTTCAACTGGGGTCCAGAGCGGCACGTCCATGAGTTTGTCAACGCTATCTAATCATTTTCTACGATTTGGAAGGGTTTGATTTGGGGAATAAATCTCTCGCCGATGACTAAATGCCGGTGGCCGCACTTGGACATTGTAAAACGAGAAGACGAACGGCCCCATTTTCCCGCTCCCATTACAATTGCGTGGGGCTCTCGTCAACTGCAGAAATTGAATCATTCACCATCCGCGTAATTACACAGTACCATATGGAGCGGGCTGAGAGCTAATCCTTCAGCAGCGAGCCCAGCTCTGAGGATTGTCAGCTGATGCAACAACTAATACTAGAGTAATTGCAGCTGGAACAGCAGCAAGGACATCCAGTGCATGCAGTCCATCGCTTTGCGGTTGATTAATCTCGGCTGATGTCTCTCCACTTCCATCAATGCCCCCGAAGGGCACTTTAACTTGGTCACGCTGGCCTGACTTTAACGACGGGTGCATGGTACGGGTGGGACGGGCGAGTGGCTGAATCGGTTGACGAGAACACAAGGAAGGAGGAACAACAGAAAGAGGCTACCTGGCGTAGACACAAAACGCTGGAGTAACTCAGCAGGACAGGCAACATCCCTGGAGAGAAGGAATGGATGACGTTTTGGGTCGAGACCCTTCGTCAGACCTGGCCATCTCAAACCCACATCGCTGTTCAGTTTGATGGCGGGTGGTCTACTCCTCTGCCTTCCCCACGCGGTCCTCACCTCCCACTTGGCCCACCCAGTCTACTCCGCCATTCAATCATGGCCGATCTATCTTTCCCTCTCAACCCCATTCTCCTGCCTTCTCCCCATAACCTCTGACACCCGCACTAATCAAGAATCTGTCAATCTCCGCCTTAAAAGTACCCATTGACTTGGCCTCCACAGCCTTCTGTGGCAGTGAATTCCACAGATTCACCACCCTCTGACTAAAGAAATTCCTCCTCATCTCCTTTGTAAAGAATCGTCCAAAGGCCTCTGGTCCTAGACTCTCTTACCACCTCTCCACGCTCACTCTATCCAGGCCTTTCACTGTTCGTAAGTTTCAATGAGATAATTCTCTAGCACCTCCTCTGGCAGCTTTAAGTATTTGGTAAAGGGCTTGTCTCACATGGCGATTTTTTCGGGCGACTGCCGGCGTCATATCAGTGCCACCAAAAGATTTTGAACATTTCAAAATCCAGTGGCGACAGAAAAAATGATGCGACACTTGGAAAAACAACGTGCGTCAAACGTCGTCACGTCGCATCAGGGCGCTAATTTTTCGGTCCAGGGGTGGGGAACCTTTTCATGGTGGAAGGCCGCATTAAGTTAGCTGTAATCTTATAGAAACATATAAAATTATAAAAGGACTGGACAAGCTAGATGCAGGAAAAATGTTCCCAACGTTGAGCGAGTCCAGAACCAGGGGCCACAGTCTTAGAATAAAGGGGAGGTCATTTAAGACTGAGGTGAGAAAAAACTTTTTCACCCAGAGAGTTGTGAATTTGTGGAATTCCCTGCCACAGAGGGCAGTGGAGGCCAAGTCACTGGGTGGATTTAAGAGAGAGTTAGATAGAGCTCTCGGGGCTAGTGGAATCAAGGGATATGGGGAGAAGGCAGGCACGGGTTATTGATAGGGGACGATCAGCCATGATCACAATGAATGGCGGTGCTGACTCGAAGGGCCGAATGGCCTCCTCCTGCACCTATTGTCTATGTTTCTATGTTTCTGTGTAATCTAAGAATGCCGCATCCAACAAACTTCAATCAGATATACTTCAAATTGTACAAAATAGCCCTCATGACTAACTAATGTTTTAATTGTGGCCGTCAGTCGGGGAGGATTATTTAGTTGAATCTTCTTTTACTCTTTGGTATTTTAAACATGTTCATTTTAAGATTAAAATAAAAATAATAAAAGACGCACAAAAACATATTAATAATATTAAAAAGATTTGTTCTACAAAATTTGGATTCATTCAAAAGGCCGCACTTAATGGCTTAGAAGGCCGCAGGCTCCCCACCCCTGCGTTACTCAATGATGCTGGCAGTGGTCGAAAAATCACCGAGTGGGACAGGCCCTTAAGTTTCAATCGGGTAATTGGACTAATTGAGGTAATTGGTGGCAGAGACTGGCCCATCTATACCACCTTGCTCTGGCAGCTCACTAGCCGGTAGGTTTTGGTAAATTCAGCTTCATACCTTTTGTGGGTCCCACCAGACATCCTCCTAGGCACCCGAATATACCGCTGGTCCGGTCGCCGGCCCTAGAGAGGGCAGCGGGGAGGTGCTGAGAGCTCGACGCGTTGCTCCGGGGGTGGTGCATTTTGTCGGCCACCCGGCTGTTACGGGGGTAGGTGCGGGATGACACCCTCCCCTGGTACTCCACTCCGTCAGCCACCCCCAGCGAGACCATGAGCGAACTCTGGACCTTCACCTTGATCCCCGGCAGAGAGTCAAAGAGGGGCGACTGGTTCATCAGCTCCTTGCCCATGGGCTCCTGGAAGCAGATGGGCCCACTGTAGGTCCTGCTCACCGTCAGGTCTTGCTGCAGCGATGGGTTCAACAGCAGAGAATTGCCTAGGAAAACGGACAGAGAGAGCTTCAGTTTCGTCTCTCGCCACCCGTACAGAGGTACGGCGAGGAGCTTTTTCCTGCGTGCTATCTGGTCAGCGGAAAGACAATACATGATCGCAATCTAATTTACAGTGAATATCTTAGTTAAAGTAAGAGGTCTCCAGGGACGTAAGATAACTACGTTCCAAGAATCTCTCTTTAATTATGGTTTAATAACAGCAAAAAACCTTACACTTAAATTGTGGAAAAACGCATCCACGCCAACGTTTTAAATGTGGATTTCAAATATGTCGGAAACGCTACATCTTGAAGAAATGAGATTCCCCCTATTAGGCAAAGCAGACCAATTCTTAAAGATTTAGTCTCCTTTTATCGACTTCTTCCAAGCATATGGTGCAACATACCATAACGTTAGAAATTAAATGGTTCAGAACCGGGTGGGTAAAGATATGAAATAGGTGTATCTCTCCTAATTTATTTTTAAAAAATCTCTCTAGCATCTTCATTCTTCTTTCTGTCCCTCTCGCTATTCGTTTCTCCGCTCTTGTCTATCTATCTATCTCTTTTTCGGGCTTTTCTTATTATATCATGAATCAGCACCATCACCATTTCCTACGACACTCTGTATTTTCTTCTTTCTATCATTGTTCTTTTATTATTAAATTAAAAAATAAGAAGTTGTACAAGAACTGTAATATGTCTGTATGCATCAGGTACTTAGGTACCTACCACGTTACTGTGTTTACTTCTAACAAAAATAAAAAATTTAAAAAAAAATTTAAAAAGTAAGAAGTCTCGAAGGAGCAGAATTAGGCCATTCGGCCCATCGAGTCTACTCCGCCATTCAATCATGGCTGATCTATCGGTCCCTCCTTACCCCATTCTCCTGCTTTCTCCCCATAACTTCTTAAGGGGTTGGACAAGCTAGATGCAGGAAGTTTGTTCCCGATGTTGGGGAGGTCCAGGACAAGGGGTCACAGTTTCAGGATAAGGGGGGGGGGGGGGGGGGGGGGGTTCCTTTAGGACCGAGGTGAGGAAAACATTTTTCACACAGAGAGTGATGAGCCTGTGGAATTCTTTGCCACAGAGGGTAGTTGAGGCCAGTTCATTGGCTATATTTAAGAGGGAGCTAGATGTGGCCCTTGTGGCTAAAGGGATCAGGGGGTATGGAGAGAAGGCAGGTACGGGATACTGAGTTGAATGATCAGCCATGATCATATTGAATGGCGGTGCAGGCTCGAAGGCCTACTCCTGCACCTATTTTCTATGTTTCTATGTTTCTATGACCCCCGACGCCCGTACTAATCAAGAATCTATCCAGCTCTGCCTTAAAAATATCCATTGACTTGGCCTCCACAGCCTTCTGTGACAAACCATTCTATAATGGGAAAGTTAAAATCCCCTACTATTGGGGGTTGCTAACAAGTCATTTGTAATCAATCAATCATTCCTGAGTAGGGATTTACAAAACCAAAAGACCAACATTTTAACCAGTGTTTTGAGAGAATTCATTTTGATTACAGAGTGGTTTCGGAGGGGTATTAATCAACTGTGTAAGGAGAGGCAGAGCATTTTGTCAATGACAATAACCATTGGGCAAAATGCTTTCAATTGATTCAGCTTGTCTGTTTATCCCGGTGCTTCTGAGTCCAAGTGTACTTGCCTGCAATTATGAAAGCAACCACAATGATTCAAATAGAAAATTACTGTTCTGAACTCATCAATCTACTTCCCCTTAAGTCCCCGCGTTCTTATAAAGTAAATGCTTCTCTGTTCAAATCCACTGAGCACTTGTCCACAACGTGACAATGACCTGTGTTACCGCTGCCTGCTGAAGAGGCACGTTTGAAGTCCATCCACGCAGTACTCAGAAGGCAGATTAACAGTGCCTGCACCTCCTTGCTGAATACTAAACTGCACTCATCTAAATGGGTCAGTTGAGCAGAATCTTGGGAATTCTGCCAAAGGCTCTCTCCCCTCTCTCTTTCTTTTTATCTAGTTTAAATTGGAGATACAGCGCGGACCATCGAGTCTGCCTCGACCAGCGATCCCCGTACACGAGCACTATCCTACACGTTCCCGACGTTGGGGGAGGTCCAGAACCAGGGGCCACAGTTTCAGAATAAGGGGTTGGCCATTTAGAACGGAGATGAGGAAAAACTTTTTCACCCAGGGAGTTGTGAATCTGGGGAATTCTCTGCCTCAGAGGGCAGTGGAGCCCAATTCTCTGGATGCTTTCAAGAGAGAGTTAGATAGAGCTCTTAAAGATAGTGGAGGGTACACAAAAGGCTGGAGAAACTCAGCGGGCGCAGCAGCATCTAAGGAGCCAAGGAGTTTCAGGGCAAGACCCTTCTTCAGACTGGTTAGGGATCCTGGAGTCAGGGGATATGGGGAGAAGGCAGGAACGGGGTACTGGTTAGGGATGATCAGCCATGATCACAGTGAATGGCGGTGCTGACTCGAAGGGCCGAATGGCCTACTCCTGCACCTATTGTCTATTGTCTACACACAATGGGGACAATTGACAATTTCCTTCCAAAGCTGACCGGTGTCTCTCTCTTTCCTTCTCTCTCACACACACTCACTCCCTCCCTCGTGATCTGTCAGGGGACATTTGAGGCAGATCCTACAACATTTAAACAGTACTTGGACAGTTACAGTGGTGAATGTGGTCTAAACATGGGCAAATGGGATGAGCAAACGGGACGAGTTTCGAAGGGACATCTTGATCGGTGTGGATGATTTGGGCCGAAGGGCCTGTTTCCATGCTCTCCCTCTCTCTCACACACACCCACTCCCTCACCCTCTTCTCCTCTCTCACACTCTCGCTCTCACTCACTCGTTCTCTCCTTCCATCCCTCCCTCTCCTCCCTCCCTCTCTCTTCCTCTCTCTCTGTCACTAATATCTACAGATATCTTGTCAATTAAGATATGCTCCAGCTATACATATCTAATTCAATGGAGCTATTTTTCTGCATCCAAAATATTGAAGCTCATTGCAACTTTAGAAATTGTATTGAAACATTGCCTTAGTGATTAAGAACATAAAAAGTGATTGTATTTTGAGTTCAGACTGTTTTTCCTGCATAAAATCCTATATCCTTATGGCAGCATGGTGGTGTAGCAGTAGAGTTGCTGCCTTGCAGCTCCAGGGTCCTGGGTTCGATCCTGACTACGGGCGCTGTCTGTACGGCGTTTGTACGTTCTCCCAGTGGGTTTTCTGCGGTTTCCTCCAACACTCCAAAGACGTGCGGGTTTGTAGATGAATTGGCCTCAGTAAAATTGTAAATTGTCCCTAGTGTGTGAAGGGTGGCGCTAGTGTGTGGGCTGGCACGGACTCGGTGGGCTGAAGGGCCTGTTTCCGCGCTGCATCTCTAAACTACACCAGTCTCCATGTGACTCGTTCATATCCCCAATACACTGCAAGCACATTTTATTAAACTCTATTAATAATATCGCTACAAATAATTGACCTGCAGATTATTCAGCACAAACTGTTGAAATGCGCAACGCTGTAAGAGTTAAGAGCCTGTCCCACCGAGGTGATTTTTTAGGCGACTACAGGCGACTAGGCTGTCGCCACATGGTCGCTAGGGTGTCGCCTGTATGGTCGTGAGTCGTCACCTCAGTCGCCCAAAAAGTTGTAACGTCGTTGGATTTTCAACATGTTGAAAATTTTTCGATGACAGTCGGTGACTGTGGGTTTGACGCCAGTGAGCGTAGCTTGACTTCTCCTGACGTATAGTGCTGTCGTAGTTGTCCCCAGGTTAGCGTATGTTGTCGCCGGTGCTGACTTTGTTTTTTTTTTGTTGTTAAAGTGATGATTCTTTATAGATTTATTATAGACAGTTTTATGTCGAAGGGGGGGCCAGTCGCCGGTTTTTCAGCAACCTTGTAAGTCTATGACAGTCGCCTAAAAAATAGCTTAAGTGGGACAGGCCCATTGATGTTAAACTGTGCAGCGCACTAACCCTGTCTGACTGTCTTGAAGTTGAAGGACTGGAAGCCACCGGTCAGAGCTGAGGAGTCAATAACATCAACACCGTATTCACTTTGACTTCTCCGGTACAACGTGATGCCCACCACGAGCATCGCGACTGCAATCACTGCCGCCCCCAGTCCGGAATACAACGCCACGTCACTATTGGTCTCAATACCTGTGCAGAAAGACAAAGGCAAATCTGAAGTTAATGGCACAAAAAAGCTGCAGTGACTCAGCGGGTCAGGCAGCATCACTGGAGAATAGGAATAGGCGACAATAGACAATAGACAATAGGTGCAGGAGTAGGCCATTTGGCCCTTCGAGCCAGTACCGCCATTCAATGTGATTGACAGTCAGTACCCCGTTCCTGCCTTCTCCCCATATCCCCTGACTCTGTATTTTTAAGAGCCCTATCTAGCTCTCTCTTGAAAGCATCCAGAGAACCTGCCTCCACCGCCCTCTGAGGCAGAGAATTCCACCAACTCATAACTCTCTGTGAGAAGAAATGTTTCCTCGTCTCCGTTCTAAATGACTTACTCCTTATTCGTTTCGGGTTGAGACCCTTCTTCAGACTGGAAGTCGGGGGAAAGGGGAAATGAGAGATGTAGAACAAATGAAGGAAAGATGTGCAAAAAGGTAACGATGATCAAAGAAATGGTCCATCATTATCTGTGGGCTAGGTGAAAACGAGTTATAGACAACGCAACTCAACAGGATGACGGTGAAACGACTAGAGTGGGGGAGGGATAGAGAGAGAGGGGATGCAAGGTTTAATGGAAGTTAGAGAAATTAATATATTATACCACTGTGTTGTAAGCTGCCCAAGCGAAATATGAGGTGCTGTTCCTCCAGTTTATAATTGTACAAAATTGTATATTGTCCCTAGTGTGTAGGATTGCGCTGGTGTATATATAGGGTTATGGTTGGTCAACACAGACCCGGTGGACATGTATCGCTAAAGTCTAACGTTCAAAGCCCAAAGGACAATATCAAAGAGATGTCAATGCAGATTTTTTCCCCCCCTTCCTAACAAGGACTTTATTCAGTATCTGCATTTTTCAGTGTACCAGAAAACTTTCACTGGTCACACTACATCAGGCGCTTATTATAACACAATATCTACAACACGCTTGGCTCCCCGCAGCGACTAGCTTTCACGGAAGAGTCAATGCAGCTTTGTGTGTGTGGGGGGGGGGGGGGGGGGGGGACCATCGCAGGCACTCTGACACACAGCACACTGTTTGTTTTCAACCAAAAATAGATCTATTCCCAATACTATTTACAATGCCAAATAATTCAAAACTAAACCCACCACCTCAATACATGCAATGTATGTTTTCCTAAAACTAATATTTTCCCATCCTTATTAAGGATGCATCGCACCCCCCCCCCCCCCTCCCCCCACGGTGCCCTGTGGTCCCAGAAGCACCCCGGGCGTGGACGTAACCCCGGAAAGCTCGGGCAAAGCCCTCCACCGCCTGGTGCCGTGACTCATGGATGGCCATCTTGGCCAGGCCCAGGAGCAACCCAACCAGGACATCTTCAGCCCCCGACCCTCTCTCCTACGCACAGGGTGTCCAAAGATGAGGGTGGTGGGTGTGAAGTACAGACGGAAGGCAAGGAGCGAGCAGCCCCTTTAGATATTGGAACAGGGGCCTGCAACATAAAAACATAGAAATTAGGTGCAGGAGTAGGCCATTCGGCCCTTCGAGCCTGCACCACCATTCAATACGATCATGGCTGATCATCCAACTCAGTATCCCGTACCTGCCTTCTCTCCATACCCTCTGATCCCCTTAGCCACAAGGGCCACATCTAACTCCCTCTTAAATATAGCCAATGAACTGGCCTCAACTACCCTCTGTGGCAGAGATTTCCAGAGACTCACCACTCTCTGTGTGAAAAAAGTATTTCTCATCTCGGTCCTAAAGGATTTCCCCCTTAACCTTAAGCTGTGACCCCTTGTCCTGGACCTCCCCAACATCGGGAACAATCTTCCTGCATCTAGCCTGTCCAACCCCTTAAGAATTTTGTAAGTTTCTATAAGATCACCTCTCAATCTCCTAAATTCTAGAGAGTATAAACCGAGTCTATCCAGTCTTTGTTCATAAGACTGTCCTGCCATCCCAGGAATCAGTCTGGTGAACCTTCTCTGCATTCCCTCTATGGCAATAATGTCCTTCCTCAGATTTGGAGACCAGAACTGTACGCAATACTCCAGGTGTGGTCTCACCAAGACCCTATACAACTGAAGTAGAACCTCCCTGCTCCTATACAACCTCACACATTCCATGTACACGTAGAACACAGACTCTTCCAGCCCGCAACAGCAGCAGGCGGCTGGCGGCCTTGTAAAACGTGAGAGAAACAGGTTGCAGCGACTGCTTGGTGCAGTAGCCTCCACCCCAGGTCCCTAATGTAGAAGGGGGGAGGGGGACAATCCCTGTTTTGAGGGACCCCCCCCACACTGGAGGGGGGCACCCAGCACACTGTAGTGTGTACACAAAAAAGCTGCAGAAACTCAGCAGGTGTAGCAGCATCTATGGAGCAAAGGAATCCTTCGCTCCATAGATGCTGCTGCACCCGCTGAGTTTCTCCAGCTTTTTTGTCTACCTTCGATTTTCCAGCATCTGCAGTTCCTTCTTAAACACTGTGGTGTGTGCTTGCACACTTGGGGCAGCTGCCTGTTCTATCCACAAGGCACTGCTGACCATCTGATTGCAGGCACGGTAGGATTAACAAAAACCCTGTTATAATGAATATCCTCATAACACCTAATGATTATATCACTTAATCCACCTGAAGACAATTAACCAGTTGCAGCTGTTTAAAGGAAAATAAATGCCAGCCCATTTCACAAAATAATAAGAACAAGATTCATTAAATTGCAATCTGCTCGGTGTAACAAAATGAGTTATTTCCATAAAAACTCATTTAGCTCACATATTTCAATTATTTCAGTCAATGCATCTGTTATGATGGGGTTACGTTCATACATAACCAGCACATTGTTAAAGCAGAGAGGCCTATTTGTCGGAGGGAGGAACAGCAGATGCTGGCTTGGCCTCCTAATTTGAGGGAGGACATCCTTGTGGTTGAAGCAGTGCAGCGTAGGTTCACAAGATTGATCCCTGGGATGGTGGGACTGTCATATGAGGAAAGATTGAAAAGACTAGGTTTGTATTCACTGGAGTTTAGAAGGATGAGGGGATATCTTATAGAAACATATAAAATTATAAAAGGACTGGACAAGCTAGATGCAGGAAAAATGTTCCCAATGTTGGGCGAGTCCAGAACCAGGGGCCACAGTCTTAGAATAAAGGGGAGGTCATTTAAGACTGAGGTGAGAAAAGACTTTTTCACCCAGAGAGTTGTGAATTCATGGAATTCCCTGCCACAGAGGGCAGTGGAGGCCGAATCACTGGATGGATTTAAGAGAGAGTTAGATAGAGCTCTAGGGGCTAGTGGAGTCAAGAGATATGGGGAGAAGGCAGGCACGGGTTATTGATAGGGGATGATCAGCCATGATCACAATGAATGGCTCGAAGGGCCAAATGGCCCGCTCCTGCACCTATTTTCTATGGGGGACCTCATTGAAGCTTACCGAATAGTGAAAGGCTTGGATACAGTGGATGTGGAGAGGATGTTTCCACTGGAGGGAGAGTCTAGGACTAGAGGTCATTGCCAAAGAAATAAAGGACCTTCCTTGAGGAAGAAGATGAGGAGGAATTTCTTTAGTCAGATGGTGGTGAATCTTTGCCACAGAAAGCTGTCAATGGATATTTTTAAGGCAGAGATAGATTCTTGATTAGTACAGGTGTCAGAGGTTATTGGGAGAAAGCAGGAGAATGGGGTTAGGAGGGAGAGATAGATCAGCCATGATTGAATGGCTTGATGGGCCGTATGACCTAATTCTGCTCCTATCACATATGACCTTCTGATCAGTGGGGCTTTTTTTTGTGTTTAAAGACTGCCCTAGGCATGGGTCGACTATCTCCTCCAAGTAAGCATGCCTTCTTGTGCCTGTCACACTTTGGCTGTCAGTTGCGCGATGGGCCAGTGGCGCGCGAAGATTTTGTTCAGGACGAAGTCCGCACTCCTCCACGCCACTTCACACCGCTCCATGCGCCCGTCCCGCGCTACCCACACGCTAGCAGGTCGCGTAAATGGCCCGCGAATTACAGCCAAGTGGGACAGCCCCTTAAGACTCCGTCTCTTCTTGGTCATCGTGGCTGGCTTTGATTTGTCCTTTTTCATACCTTTCATCCATCCGTTCCTTGTACCTCTTCATACCTCTAGCTTCCCTCTCCCCTGACTCTCAGTCTGAAGAAGGGTCTCGACCCGAAACGTCACCTATTCCTTTCCTCCTGAGATGCTGCCTGCCCCGCTGAGTTAGTCCAGCATTTAGAGTCTATCTTTCGGGTAGACACTGTTGGTTGGCCTGAGACCAAACCAGAGAATGCTGGAAGACTTCAGCCAGTCAGGCAGCATCTGTGGAAAGGGAAACCAAGTTGACATCACAGATCGGTGACCTTCCTCAGAACCTGGGGGTAGAGTAGAGGAGTAGAGTGACAATTTTCATAACAGATTTAGGATTTAGACTTTGGAGATACAGCGTGGAAACGGGTAACTACACGCCATGAACTCAGATTCCATTTGAGAAATATTGCATGCTGGGCACATAAGGAACTGCAGATGCTTGTTTACAAAAAAAACAAAAAACAAAGTACTGGAGTAACTCGGCCAGTCAGACAGCATCTCTGGAGAACACGGATAGGTGATGGTTTGGGTCGGGACCCTTCTTCTGAAGAATATCTAAGACATGGATAGGTGATGGTTCAGGTCAGGATGTTCTGGAGAATATTCTGAAGAACATGGAGAGGTGATGTTTCAGGTCAGAATCCTTCTTCAGAAGAAGGGTCCCGACCCAAAACGTCACCTATCCGTGTCCTCCAGAGATGATTCCTGACCTGGTGAGTTACTCAGGCACTTTATGTTTTTTTTATTGCAAGCTGTGATCGTACGACAGGCCACAGTGCTTGGTTATTAATTTTAATGGGTAGAGAGGTCTGATGCTATACGAGTTTGCAATAAAAGATCTGGATTTCAAGCTTTTACTATTGAGATCATCAATAACGATGCCAGGACTGCATCGTAAAATGACACAAAGTTGAGAAAGGGGAATGTAGTGAAAGAAAACTTTGTAGTGCTTTTGACAATAGACTATGGGTGCAGGAGGAGGCCATTCGGCCCTTTGAGCCAGCACCGCCATTCACTGTGATCGTGGCTGATCATCCACAATCAATACCCCGTTCCTGCCTTCCCACCAGATACCTTGACTCCGCTACCTTTAAGAGCTCTATCTAACTCTCTCATGAAAGCATCCAGAGAATCGGCCTCCACTGCCTTCGGAGGCAGAGAATTCTCTGGGTGAAAAAGTTTTTCCTCATCTCCATTCTAAATGGCCTACCCCTCATTCTTCAGCATGTCCCTAGCATGTCCAATCTCTTAATAATCTTACATGTTTCAATAAGATCCCCTCTCATCCTTCTAAATTCCAGAATACACAAGCCTAGTCTCTCCATTCTTTCAACTTAGACAGGTACATGGATAGCAGGTACGTGCAGTGAGTAATTACTCGGGGTAGGCACTCAGTCGGATAAAAAAAATATATAAACCGCGCATGCGCAGATTGTTCTCTCCGTAAAAATAAAAAAATAAAATAAAAACAGTAACAATTCAATTTGCCCAAGGCTTCCTAGTCTCCCTTATTCTGAATTACTGAATGGGTGGCGGGGGTGGGGGCGGGGGTGGGGGGGTGAAGGGTGATGGCAGGTGGAGAGATGGTGGGAAAAACGGGAGTACAGGGAATAGTTGAATCAGTTGTCATCTTATTGAATGACAACACTTCTTCAAGGGACCAATTGGGGGGACAGTTCCTTTCACAGTGTATGGGGAGTCTGTGCCAGGGGTAAAGTTTCGGGGAGGGCAGGACTGTTGAGAATGAGGGAGTCGGGAATAATGCCAGTAACTCACTCACTTACCGCTGCTGCGGCGCTCCAGGCGTGGAGCCACCACATTGTAGCCGGGGATAGAAGCAGCTCGGGTAGCTGCGAGTGGCCGCCGGGACCCGACAGTCAAACTGTCCGCCACTTCAGCGCCTTCTGCCGGCCTGCTCACCTTTGGCAGTGCTCTCCGTCGGAACAACTCTCACCTGCCGCTCGCTCATGTCAGCGGCTTCCTGTAAATCCTTAAATTCCCACAGCCGAGTAACCTCAATCGCGCTGTCGGAATTTAAGGATTTGCGGGACATGAGTGAGGCCAGCGGGCGGCAGGAGAGAGGTTTTGCACGCCTCCGTGCAAGGAGCATCGCAAGTGGCATTATCCCGATCCCCTCCTTCACATTCGTGCCCTCCCCACAACTTTACCCCGGGCCAGACTCCCCAAATGCCATGAAAGGAGCCCTCCCCCCACCCCCACACCCCGGGAAGTACGATATTTAAAAACATAAACACAAAATGTACTCACCACTTTATCGGTACATGAGCTCCATTCTTCTCTCTCTGTTTCCTAACATACACTTAAAATAATGACAATCCATATTTGAAAACCCCACCGAGAAACTAGCGCTGCACGTGCGCAGTAGACTGATGCGCATGCGCAGTGCTGCAAAGGCAGAGTTCCTGCTGCCTTCAGCACCGCTTGAAATTGACGCTTGGAGCAGCGCTGACGGCATGTGGGCTGCACAGACCTTCAAGGGTTACAAGTGCTGCGGATGAAAGGCACGGAGAATTATGCCTGCCTAAGAGATCGATCTCTTACATAGGCATAATCCTCCCATGCCTTTATTATATTTAGTAATTACTATGTTACAATTTTAGTCAGGGTAGGCAGTGCCTACCTTGCCTACCCTGACGGCACGTGCCTGATGGATAGGACAGCTTTAGAGGGATATGGGCCAAATGCAGGCATGTGGGACTAATGTAGAAGGGACATGATGGTCGATGTGGGCAAGTTGGGCCTATTTCTACGCTGTATCACTCTGTGAATATTCAAACAGCGGGGCTGGTGCAGAAGAAAAAGGCATTAAGGGCCTGTCCCACTTACGAGATTTTTTTTGGCGACTTGCCCGCACCCATCATAGTCGCAGCAGCAGGTCCCCGAAATTTTTCAACTAGAAAAAGGTACGACTCTTTGCGCGACGACTCATGACGTCAACCAGCGACATGTCACCCGTACGGTTGTGAATAGTCGCCAAAAGAGTTGTACCTTTTTCTGGTCGTCGCTGGATTTTCAACATGTTGAAAACCTTCGGAGACCTGCTGCCACTATGACGGGTGCCGGCAAATCGCCGAAGAAATCTTGTAAGTGGGACAGGCCCTTTACAATATAAAAGCAATACAATATAATCCGGTATATTGCCTCATTATATAGTGACTGGAGACTACCTCGTACATAACTGGCACATCAGAGACTCCTTTTTGTCACGGCTGATCCTAAACTTTCAAAGGAATAACTTGCAAGGAAAGGAGAGGTTTATATGGAAATTACATGACTGAAGGCAGATTTGCAGAATGCTTTTTGTGCCTATTTGCTGAAGACATGTTCTCCCTTAAAATGGCCAGAGGCGATGGAGAGGCTGTTAACTTATTCCAGATTGATGAAGCTACCAAGTGCACAAACGGTCTCCTCTGCCTCGCTCGTGCCCTGCGTGCTTTATTGCGGCATAATCAAACCGGGGATGGTGACGCACACTTACTTTGAGGTTGCACCTCCTGCAGGGGCGGCTGATCTGTGAAGGAAAACAGGAGAGACAAAAACAATTAGATCTGACGCAAATAAGAAATCTTTCAAGTCTGACGAAGGGTCTCGACCCGAAAAACGTCGCCCATTCCTCCTCTCCAGAGATGCTGCCTGAGCCGCTGAGTTACTCCAGCATTTCGTGCCTTTCTTCAAAGAAAAAATCTTTTTTTCCCGGCTGGGATTCACCGTGTGTCTCTCTCCGCGGCTGCCTGCGCTTGCAGATGGGGCAGGTGAGGCGTGGGTTGCCAAGTCTTCCCAGTTGCCCCAGGCATGTGGCAGCTCAGCTGGCAGCAGGCGCATCCCCATGGATCTCCACGCAGAGCGAGTGACAGCATTCGTATATCCCCCGTGGCCTCCCCTCTCAATAACCCGTGAAGAGAGGCTGCCAGAGCCATCAACGTCAACATGTCAGCCATGTTGTCTTTTCCGACTGTAGACTGGGCGGCCTGGAAACGATGTCAACCACTTCCCCCGCAGGTTCTTTGCAAACGAACGACAGTAGTTTGACGGCTTGATCCACGATAGAATATTCATGTTCCACCACAAGGAACCACTTTTTAGTTGACGAAGGACACACAAAGTTGGCGTAACTCAGCGGGACGGGCAGCATCTCTGGTGAGAAGGAACAGGTGACGCTTCGGGTCGAGACCCTTCTTCAGAATGAGAGTCAGAGGAGAGGGATACTAGAGATGTGGAAGGGTGAGGTGTGAAAATGACAGATCAAAGCCGACCATGGTCAAGGAAATGTGGAATGGATCCTTGTTAGAAACATAGAATCATAGAAAATTGGTGCAGGAGGAGGCCATTCGGCCCTTCGAGCCAGCACCGCTATTCATTGTGATTATGGCTGATCGTCCCCTATCAATAACCCGTGCCTGCCTTCTCCCCACATCCCTTGACTCCACTAGCCCCAAGAGCTCTATCTAACTCTCTCTTAAATCCATCCAGTGATTTGGCCTCCACTGCCCTCTGTGGCAGGGAATTTCATAAATTCACAACTCTCTGGGTGAAAAAGCTTTTTCTCACCTCAGTCTTAAATGACCTCCCCTTTATTCTAAGACTGTGGCCCCTGGTTCTGGACTCGCCCAACATTGGGAACATTTTTCCTGCGTCTAGCTTGTCCAGTCCTTTTATAATTTTCTATGTTTCCATAAGATCGCCCCTCATCCTTCTAAACTCCAGTGAATACAAGCCTAGTCTTTTCAATCTTCCCTCATATGACAGTCCCGCCATCGGAGCGATCAATCTCGTGAACCTACGCTGCACTGCCTCAATCACAGGGATGTCCTTGTGAGCTGAGGGGAAGGTGACAATGGGGCCTACAATCAGCAACATTAATAGACAATAGGTGCAGGAGTAGGCCATTAGGCCCTTCGAGCCAGCACCGTTTGATGTGAAACTAGTCAGAGTATTAGGGTGGGGGGGACGGGGGGACAGAGAGCGAGGGAAAGTGAGGGTTACTCAAAGTTAGAGAAACCAATGATAGACATAAAAAGCTGGAGTAGCTCAGTGGGACAGGCAGCATCTCTGGAGAGAAGGAATGGGTGACGTTTCGGGTCGAGACCTTTCTTCACACTCAACCAATAGAGAAGTCAATACTCATATCATTGAATTGCAAGCTGCCCAGGCGAAATATGAAAATTCCTGCACATAACGTTTCAGTTATAGGTTTTAGAGATGTAGCTTGGCCACAGGCCCTTCAGCCCACTGAGTCCCATGCTGTCCATCATTCACGCTAGTTCTATGCTATCCTACTTTCTCATCCACTCCCTACACACTAGTGATGGTTTTACAGAGAGCCAGTTAACCTACAACCTAAGATAGACACAAAAAGCTGGAGTGACTCAGCGGGACAGGCAGCAGCTCTGGAGAGAAGGAATGGGTGACGTTTCGGATTGAGCCCTTCTTCAGACTGGTTAGGGACAAGGGAAATGAGAGATATAGGCGATGATGTAGAGTGTTACATCGCCTATCCGTGTTCTCCAGAGATGCTGTCTGATTACTCCAGCACATTGTGGGTTTTTGTTTTGTAAACCAGCATTTGCAGTTCCTTGTGTTCCTTGAGAGGTATACCTTGGTGTCTCCTTTATCTGCTTTATAAGAACTTGAAGTATTAAGATAGAAAGTAATGATAGAAGTAATGGAGAAAACTAACAATAATAAATACTGAAGATAAGGCAAATTCAGATTTTAACTCAGGCATCAGAGGTTATGAAGAGAAGGCAGGAGAATGGGGTTAGGAGGAAGGGACAGAACAGCCATGATTGATTGGTGGAGTAGACATGATGGGCCGAATGGCCTAATTCTACACCTATCACTAATAAACTTATAATCTTATGAACGGAGCATATAATTTACAGTATAGGGTGGGACGTTAGCACAGTGGTAGATTTGCTGCTTCAGAGCGCCAGGTTCGATCCTCACTACGGGTGCTGTCTGTATGGAGTTTGCTTGGGGTTTTCCTGGGTGCTCCGGTTCCCCCCCATAGCCCAATGAGGTACAGGTTTGTAGGTTAATTGGCTTTGGTAAGAATTGTAAATTGTCCTTTATGTGTGGCATAGTGCTTCTGTACGGGAATCACTGGTCAGCACGGATTCGGTGGGCTGAAGGGCCTGTTTCTGTGCTGTAACTCTAAACTCAACAGTCCATAAGCCAATGCCTCCATTTGTCAGAAACATTTTCTATAGTAAACCATGTCAAATAGCTCTGCAAACACTCGGTGTAATTCTTTCATTTTTTCTTTCATTCGTCACTGTCCCTGTACGTCATGTTGTCGCTTGTGGGCGGAGCACCAAGGCAAATTCCATGTATGTGAACACTTGGCCAATAAACTTACTTACTTACTTATTTTATTGTATATTCACCCTAATACTGCCCGCAATTAAATTAATGGGATATGTAGTCGATACAGTTTATTAATGGGCACCATAAAACGTTTTATTATTTTTATTAACAGCTTGGAAAATACTTTAGAAATATGTGGGAGAATTTGCACAAAGCTGTATCTCTAAATGCAACAAAATAAAATTAAACTAAAATAGGACTAGACAAAATAATTTTAATGGATATTAGCAAGAAGTGGATTGTTCAAGGTTATTGAATCGTAGGAATATTTAGTTTAGAGATATAGCACGGAAATAGACAATTCCGTATTCCGACCAGCTATCCCCGGATATTAACGCTATCCTACACGCACTAGGGACAATTTCCGCTTCTACCAATCCAATTAACCAGTCTGAAGAAGGGTCTCGACCCGAAACGTCACCCATTCCTTCTCTCCAGAGATGCTGCCTGTCCCGCTGAGTTACTCCAGTTTTTTGTGTCTGTCCGGTTTCAACCAGCATCTGCAGTTCCTTCCCACACAACCTACAAACCTGGAGTGTGGGAGGAAACCGGAGATCTTGCCGAAAATCCACGCAGGTCACGGGGAGAACGTACAAACTCCGTACAGACAGCGCCCATGGTTGGGATCGAACCCGGGTCTCCGGCGCTGCAAGGCAGCAGCTCTACCGCTGCGCCGCCGTGCCGCCCTCTCTGGGAAATGGGATGGAAAGGGTTCATTTGCAGCTCACACACTGCGTGCTCTTGCCTTTGAATCAGGGCAGCACGATTCGCGAGATTAATTCCTCAGATAAGGATGTTATCTCCTGAACAGGAAAGCTGAGCCCTGCTCCACCGAGTTTGTAACAATGAGAGGTGCTCTCGGTGAGATAACATTCTGTGAGTTTGTTTCCACTGGAGCAGGATGAGAGGTCAGACATTTAAAAAAATTGAGGGTGAAATGTCTTCCTTTGGGGCGTTGGCGATCTCAGTCCCAGCGAACCGGAATCTCAGTCCCTGGGGACATTGATAGCTGCGGTCGATATGCAATCAGGGAATCAGTGGGAAGATGGATTAGCCATAATCCAGTTAAATGGCAGAGCAGACTCAAGTCTGACTAATCCTATCTCCTTTTCTTATGGTGCAGGAAGGAACTGCAGGGGCTGGTTTATGCCTAAATGCTGGAGTAAAGGGGCTGTCCCACTGTACGAGGTCATTCCAAGAGCTCTCCTGAGTTTAAAAAAAACCAAACCTGTGGTAAGCACGGGGAATGAACGTAGCGGGTACGTCGGAGCTCGTGACGTCTCTTAACGGCTCGTAACGCTAACGGCAGGTTCTCGGGAAACGCGGTAAGTTCGTGAAGACTCGTGAAGATTTTTCAACATGTCCACGAGAGCCCCGAGTACCTACGAGCGGCCATTACCGTAATTCTCAGAGTTCGAATCAGGGGAAACTCGGGAGAACTCTTGAATTAGCTCGTACAGTGGGACAGGCCCTTAACTCAGTGGGTCGGGAAGCATCTCTGGCGAAAAAGGAACAGGTGACATTTCGGGTCGAGGCCCTTCTTTGGACTGAGAGTCAGGGGAGAGGGAAACTGGAGGTATGAGGAGGTACATTGAACCTCTTTTAGGTGGCACTCTTGAATTAGCTGGTACTGTGGGACAGCCCCATAACTCTGCGGGTCAGGAAGCATCTCTGGAGATGCTGCCTCTCTCTCTATCCCACCCCCACCCAAGTCGCACTAGCTTCATGTTTTCACCCCACAAAGAGCTAGCAATGGCCTGTTTCCTTTATCATCGTTACTTTTTTTTTGCATATCTTTCATTCATTGTTCTTTATCTCTCCATACCACCAGGGGGCGCTGCACGATGGCAGCCTCGCCAACAGTCTGTCTGTCTTATTTTTCGTGTGTTTTTAAAGTATGTGTTAATGTTCTCTGTTTTGGGGGTCGGGGGAAACTTTGTTTCAATCTCCTACCTTGCCGGAGATGCGATTGTTTTCTGGATCGTATCTCCGGTCGCTCTGCGGCCTAACATCGTGGAGCTGGCAGGCCTTTGCTCGGGACTGACTTTGAGCCCCTGTCGCGGGGACCTGGACTCACCATCGGAGCCGATCTCTTGCCTGGGATCGACGCTCCAACGCCATGCAGGCTTGAAGGTTAATTGGCTTTTGTAAACTGTAAAAATCATTGGCTCATAAATGATAGGCGTAGAATTAGGCCATTCGGCCCATCGTCTACTCTGCCATTCAATCATGGCTGATCTATCTCTCCCTCCTAACCCCATTTAAGAGGGAGTTAGATGTGGCTAAAGGGATCAGGGGGTATGGAGGGAAGGCAGGAGCAGGATATTGAGTTGGATGATCAGCCATGATGATATTGAATGGCGGTGCAGGCTCGAAGGGCCGAATGGCCTACTCCTGCACCTATTTTCTATGTTTTTATTCTCCTGCCTTCTCCACATAACCCCTGACACCTGTACTAATGAAGAATCTATCTATCTCTGCTTTAGAAATTATCCCCAGTGTGTTGGATAGTGCTAGCGCAAGGGGCTAGCATTGGTCGGCATGGACTCTGTGGGCCGAAGGGCCTGTTTCCGTGCTATATCTCCAAAGCATTACTAAAGTTTGGGCGGGTAGTGTACTTACTCTGGACGCACAGGCCCTCGGTGCAGTTCTCGGCCTCCTGGCCCACCCCATCGCAGGGCTGCCCGCCGTACCTCGGTTCAGGGGCCACACAGGCGCGGACCCTCTGGTGCTCACAGTCGGAGGAGCAAGCTGACCACCCACTCCACGGCTCCCAGCCTCCGTCCACTTTGCAGGGGGGGAAACAGAGACATGATCCTTTAGGTTCTCTTTGGCAGCGACCTTCAGTGACCTGCGGTGAAGTGAGGCAGAGGACGCATACCCGTGGCCGCGGTGGCACAGCGGTAGAGTTGCTGCCTTGACAACCGGGTTCGATCCTGACTACGGGTGCATGTCTGTGTGGAGTCTGCAAGTTCTCCCCGCGACAGCGTGGGTTTTCTCCGGGTGCCCCGGTTTCCGCCCACTCTTCGAAGTCAGACAGGTTTGTAGGTTAATTGGCTTTGGTTAAAAAGTGTAAATTGGCCCCAATGTGTGTAGGATGGTGTTAGTGTTAGTGTGCGGGGTGGTCGCTGGTTGGCATGGACTCAGTGGGCCGAAGGGCCTGTTTCCGCGCTGTATATCTGAAGTCTAAAGATGGTAGAGACCCGGAGGTTCAATCCTGACCACGAGTGCTGTCTGTGTGGAGTTTGCACGTTTTCCCCGTGACAGCGTGCGTTATCTCCAGACGCTCCGGTTTCCTCCCACATCCCAAGGGCGTGCAGGGTTTTTTAAGCCAATTGGCCTCTGCAAATTGCCCGTAATAGGAAGAAATCAGACAACAGAGATCTCGTGTGAATGGGTGATCAATGGACAGCATGGGCTCGGCGGGCCGAAGGGCCTGTTTCCATAGCTCTTAAACCAAACGACATACGCCTGTTGACGCACCTTTCACAGCAGCTCAGATTAGCCCAAAGGTTGCAATGGCAAATTGAATATTAGTTGCTGGGAATCTGGAATGAAAACGGAAAGACTCAGCAAGTCAGGCAGCATCTGTGAAGGGAGAAGCAGAGATCGTGTTTCAGGTCTGCGGCCCTGAGAATTGGGAAAGAGAGGAAACAACTTAGTCAATGGCACCATTGAACCATTAATTTGTAGAGAGGGTGGGAGCCGGAAGGACAGGTCGAAGGAACTTCCTTAGACAGGGGAGGCCAGTTGGATATATGTGTGCATAGTGTAGACAGATTGTGTAGGAACGAACTGCAGATGCTGGTTTAAACCGTGGAGTGACATAAGCATAACAATACCCATTGTGGCTATCTTTTAGTTTTTTTACATTTTAGTTTTTCGAGATACAACATGGAAACAGGCCCTTCGGCCCATCAAGCCCGCGCCGACCAGCGATCCATGCACACTAACACCATCCTACACACACACTCGGGACCATTTACACTTATACCAAGCCAATTTAACTACCATCCTGTATGTCTTTGGTTCAAAAGAGCATCTGCAGTTCCTCCTTACACCAAACTCATCGACCTGGGCAATGACCCCATCCTCTGCAACTGGATACTGGACTTTCTAACCAACAGACCCCAGTCTGTTAGGTTAGACAAGCACACCTCTTCAACCCTCACCCTGAACACCGGCGTTCCACAGGGCTGCGTGCTGAGCCCTCTCCTCTACTCCCTCTTCACCTATGACTGCACACCTGTACATGGTACTAACACCATCATCAAGTATGCAGATGACACAACGGTGATTGGCCTCATTAGTGACAACGATGAGACGGCTTATAGGGAGGAGGTCCAGCTCCTAGCAGCATGGTGCGCTGACAACTACCTGGCCCTTAACACCAAGGAGACCAAGGAGCTCATTGTGGACTGTAGAAGGTCTAGGGGCTGCACGCACACCCCCATCCATATTAACGGGACGGAGGTGGAGGCCGTTTCCAGCTTCAAGTTTCTGGGGGTCAACATCTCTGATGACCTCTCTTGGACCCACAATACCTCTACACTGGTCAAGAAGGCTCACCAGCGTCTCTTCTTCCTGAGGAGACTAAAGAAGGTCCATCTGTCTCCTCAGATTCTGGTGAACTTCTACCGCTGCACCATCGAGAGCATCCTTACCAACTGTATCACAGTATGGTATGGCAACTGCTCTGTCTCCGACCGGAACGCACTGCAGAGGGTGGTGAAAACTGCCCAACGCATCACCAGTTCCTCACTCCCCTCCATTGAGTCTGTCCAGAGCAAGCGATGTCTGCGAAGGGCGTGCAGCATCGTCAAGGACTGGTCTCACCCCAGCCACAGACCATTTACCCTCCTCCCATCTGGGAGGCGCTACAGGTCCCTCCGTTGCCGGACCAACAGGTTCAGGAACAGCTTCTTCCCCGCGGCTGTTACAATACTTAACTCTGCACCTCGGTGATTGCCAGTCACCCACCACCCCCCCCCCCCCCCCGCCCTCCCCGGACACTCCTTCCCCAGTGACTGATCTCCCCCCATCTCCCGGATAAATTGCACGACTGCTACTGTATATACATATATATATTTTACCGAGTTAAACCTAAATGCAGGTCAGAAGTGTGTCAGAAATGCCCAGCGGATCAGACAATATTAGTGGGAGTGGAGAGAGAAATCCCAAGTTAATGTGTGTAGGAAGAAGGTGCAGATGCTGGCTTAGACGAAGGGTTCCGACCTGAAACGTCACCTACTCTTTTTCTCCACAGATATTCATGTTCATAAGTTCTAGGAGTAGAATTAGGCCGTTCTGCCCATCAAGTCCATTCCGCCATACGATCATGGCTGATCTATCTTTCCCTCTCAACCCCATTCTCCTGCCTTCTCCCCATAAAAGCCCTGTCCCACTGCACGAGCTAATTCAAGAGTTCTCCCGAGTTTGCCCTGATTCGAACTTGGAGATTTACGGTAATGGCCGCTCGTAGGTACTCGGGGCTCTTGTGGACATTTTTCAACATGTTGAAAAATCTTCACGATTTTTCCCGTGCTTACCTGCCGTTAGCGAGTCTTCCCGAGCTTACCGCGTTTCCCGAGTACCTGCCGTTAGCGTTACGAGCCGCTAAGAGACGTCCCCGAGCTCCGACGTACCCGCTACGTTCATTCTCCG
This sequence comes from Raja brachyura, assembly GCA_963514005.1. Next base: position 7,872,371 of record OY740815.1, read on the forward strand.
TGCTTACCACGAGTTTGATTTTTTTAATAAACTCGGGAGAACTCTTGAATTAACCCGTACGGTGGGACAGGGCTTTAATCCTTGACACCCGTACTAATCGAGAAGCAAGAATTCTGCCTGACCCTCTGAGTTTCTCCAGCATTTTGTGTCTTTCCTTGAGGAAATATCACAGGTCGATAACCAACAGCGGAAGTGGCCTTTCAGCTCAGGTCCGGGGGAGTCCCCCCCGCCACGGGTACCATGTAATCCTGTGCTCCCTGCCCCATGGTCGGATAGTCGGCGACTAAACCGTCTCCCCCACCTGGTTTGCCAGGTGAGGAGGGGGCTGTGGACCCCCAGCAGGACCAGAAACAAGACCTGTCAAAGGGCGGAAGAGCTTCTAGCGAGCCAATGGCCATCCACACTTCAGTAGAAGTTGCGATCACTGTCGTACGCGGCATTGTAAGGAACGATGATAAAACACACACACACACCAAAATCCTAGACTTCCAGCGGCGGAAGTCCGCAGGAACTGGAGGACAGAGATGTGTGGTGCGTCCGTCACCGTTCCCGTCGGTAACCAGCGCCATTGGGTCGCTAATGTTTTCAGCGATGAAGATGATGATGAAAGTGGCCCGTTTTGCTGCAGACAGGGGCAGTGAAGTCCCTGTAATTATAGAATTCAATATCGAGTTTGGAAGGCTGCAATGTGCCAGATGGAAAGGCAGGTGTGCTGTGTTGCTGCAATTCCTCTCAACTGCATACTCATCACCATTAACCGATTACTACTGCGGTTGAAACAGCAAATGTATGGAAATGAGTCAGAAAATAGGTCAATTCCAGAAATTATGAGACACATAGATAAGGTAATGAATCATCAACGTTCCTCCTTCGCAGAGAGTCTACAACCAGAAGGTCATCGGTATAAGGTGAAGAGTACGAGGGTTTGGAGATGGTGCCTGTCCCACTGTACGAGGTAATTCAAGAGTTCTCCCGAGTTTTCCCCTGATTCGAACTCGGAGAATATCCGTAGCGGGTCCGTAGGAGTTCGTGGATGTCACGTAGCGGCTCGTACGAGTTACCCGGGAAATCCGGTAAACTCGTGACATTTTTTTCAACACGGTGAAAAATGTCCATGAGTAAAAAAAAATACTCGTGATGAAAAAAATGGTCATACGAGCCGCTACGAGACATCCACGAACTCCTGCGGGCCCGCTACGGACATTCTCCGAGTTGGAATCAGGGGGAAAGGCGGGAGAACTCGAGAATTACCTCGTACAGTGGGACAGGCCCTTAAGGAGATACTTTCTCACCTGCAGGGCAGTTGAGGCTTGGTAGACACTGCCTAATGCCCCTGTCCCACTTAGGAAACCTGAACGGAAACCTCTGGAGACTTTGCGACCCACCCAAGGTTTCCGTGAGGTTCCCAGAGGTTTTGGTCTTCCAGAAACCACCTTCAACTAGCTTCGCAACTGACTTCGACTAAAAAATTACCGATTTTTAAAACGGAAACCGCTTTCGACCATTAGGGAGACTGACAAAAACCTCCGGGAACCGCACAGAAACCTTGGGTGGGGCGCAAAGTCTCCAGAGGTTTCCCTTCAGGTTTCCTAAGTGGGACAGGGGCATAAGGGGTGAAGGAGGTGAAAATTCTCTCAATAGTCCAGCAGTATGTAGAGGTAGAGTTGCTACCTCACTGCGCCAGAGACACGGTTTCTAACTCGTGATCAATGGTCGGCAGGGCTCGGTGGGCCGAAGGGCCTGTTTCCAAGTTGTACCTCTAAAACTAAACGAGACGTGCACTCGAATCACCAACTCCACTCTTTCCGCAGCCCAATGATGTGAGACATCGGGTCAAAGTACTCTTTAGACCAAAGAACGATGAGGCCAAACAAAAAGACACAAGGTGTTTAAGAAGGAACTGCAGATGCTGGAAAATCGAAGTTAGACAAAAGTGCTGGAGAAACTCAGCGGGTGCAGCAGCATCTATGGAATGAAAGAAATAGGCAACGTTTCGGTCTTCAGAAGAAGGGTTTCGGCCCGAAACGTTGCCCATTTCCTTCGCTCTATAGATGCTGCTGCACCCGCTGAGTTTCTCCAGCACTATTGTCTACCAAAAAGACACAAAGTACTGGAGTAAAGGGCCTGTCTCACTTTCTCGACCTAATTCACGACCTTTTTTACTCGTGGACATATTTCATCAGGCTAGAAAAACGCCCCGACCTACTTGATACCATGAGTAGCTACGACTAACATCACGGCCTGCTACGACCTACCTACGACCTTGTGATGACCATGCTGCGAGTATGAGTCAAGGGCAAACTCGGCAGAGGTCATGGATTAGGTCGAGAAAGTGGGACAGGCCCTTAATCCAGCGGGTCAGGCAGCATCTCTGGAGAACATGGATAGCAGACATTCTGAGTCGGGAGTGTTAAAGAAGGAACTGCAGATGCTGGAGAATTGAGGGTTACACAAAAGGCTGGAGAAACTCAGCGGGTGCAGCAGCATCTAAGGAGCGAAGGAGATAGGCGACGTTTCGGGTCGAGACCCTTCTTCAGACTGGTTAGGGATCAGGGAAGAGATATAGACGGTGATGTGGAGAGATAAAGAACAATGAATGAAAGATTGCAAAAAAGTATCGATGATTTCGGGACCCTTCTTCAGAGCCTCAGGAAGAGTGAGGCGAACTTCTTCGAAGAAGGCCTACCTCGAGGAGCAGTAAAAAAAAAAAAATCAAAACAGGGAAATGCAGGTGCTGGTTTGCAAAAGGAAAAATTACAAAGTGCTGGAGTACCCCAGCAGGTCAGGCAGCAAACCTGGAGAACATTAATCGGTGATGTTTCGGGTCGGGACAATTCTTCAGAAGGTGCTGCCAATTCCCAGTGAAAAGACTAGAAACGGCAGCAATTATCAATTAACGTTTCAAACAGAGATTGGAACACACATTTGAATTAAGTAGTTCCAATATCATAAACATTAAAATTATGAGAAATATTTTGAAATATTTATGTGAGGGATAGACTGTTTATATATTCAGGAACTAATTAGATTGCTAAGCAGTAATTACGGATGAGAATACTATTAAAAGGTCACAGGGTTTTTTGAAAGGTTTTGAGGTGCTTTTCCTGTAGGTTTAGTATGTAAAAAGCCCAAAGTTCATCACATTTCGAGTGATTTGAGTCTGTTTGCATCGGAGATGATTAACAGAGCAGCCTGTGGGGTCTCACAGGATCCTGGGCGGAAAATCTGGAATTTCTGCCTTGGTTCAATGCAGGATGGAGCTGTCGATGCTGGATTAAATCGAAGGTAGACACAAAATGCTGGAGTAACTCAGTGGGACGGGCAGCATCTCTGGAGAGAAGGAATGGGTGACGTTTTGGGTCGAGACCCTTCGTCAGTCTGAGGAAGGGTCTCGACCCAAAACGTCACACATTCCTTCTCTCCAGTGATGCTGCCCGTCCCACTGAGTTACTCCGGCATTTTGTGTCTACCTTTGGTTCAAAGGTGTTTCGTTGTCACTTGTGCAAGGCGCAGTGAAACTGTTCCTCGAGTCACCAGATTCGGTGCCATTTGAAAATCCGGTCCGTGCACTGGGTCCCAAGGAGGGGCCGATTCAGGCGAGCCCCAGGCTTCTGTGGGGCCTCCAGCCGTCACCTTGTACCTTGTGGTCATCGCTTCCAAAGTGTTCACCTGGGACTATCCTGGAAGCTGACGAGAGTTGGCTTGGTCTAGCGGGAGTCTGTGGGCCTGGACGGAGGTCTTGAAGGCCGCATTAATGGGTACGTCAACAAAGGATTGTGGAAGGCCATTCCAGAGGGAAATTGCTTCAGGGAAAAAAAATGACTGGATGTAGGGAGTAGATGTGTGTTGTTGATCTACAAGTTGCTTGTTGTGGCTTCTTCTGGATCTTGTTGGTTTCTCTTTGACGTATAATAGCCCTGTCCCACGGTACGAGTTCATTCCAAGAGTTCTCCCGAGTTTAAAAAAAAATCAAACTCGTGGTAAGCGCGGAGAAGGAACGTAGCGGGTTCGTCGGAGCTCGGGGACGTCTCTTAGCGGCTCGTAACGCTAACGGCAGGTACTCGGGAAGACTCGCCAACGGCAGGTAAGCACGGGAAGACTCGTGAAGATTTTTCAACATATTGAAAAATGTCCACGAGAGCCCCGAGTACCGACGAGCGGCCATTAACGTAAATCTCCGAGTTCGAATCAGGGCAAACTCGGGGGGAGCTCATGGAATGAACTCGTACCGTGGGACAGGGGTTTAAGGCAGCGTCGAGGTTGATGTCCTTGTGAAGAGCAGTCACTCCGAGCATCCGGTTTCAAGGGAGTCCCAGTTTAAGTCGGCGAGCATTTTGGTTACATTGTCGTCTGAAGTGCCGCGCACAAACCGGGCTGCTCTTCGTTAAACATTTTGACGAACATCTTTCTTTTTCTTGGTGCCCGGGTTCCAAGCAGTGGAGACGTACTCCAAGCGGGGTTGGACTATGGTTTGGTACAATTTTTTTTGGACAGTTTTAGAACAATGGTGGAGGTTTCTCCAGGCATCCCACTCCTCGACCGCCCTCCTTTGTCCCTCAGCGGCGCCTCTAGTAGTCGACTTTGAGGGCGTGGAAGGTAAGACCACGGTTCACTTTCTTACTGCCCCTTGCTCCTCGAGAACGTCATTGCCGGCTCCCTCTTCCATGGTTCCCCACCGAGTCCGCGCCAACCAGCGATCCCCGTACACTAGCGCTATCCCACACACCACGGACGATTGACAATGTTACCACAGTCAGTCAGCCGACAGACCTGTACGTCTTCAGAGTGTGGGAGGAAACCGGACCACCCGGAGAAAACCCACGCGGTCGCAAGAAGAACGTACAAACTCCGTACAGACAGCACCCACAGTCACTGGATCGAAGGTTACACAAAAAGCTGGAGAAACTCAGCGGGTGCAGCAGCATCTGAGGAGCGAAGGAGATAGGCGACGTTTCGGGTCGAGACCCTTCTTCTGACTGGTCAGGGATCAGGGAAACGAGAGATATAGACAGTGATGTGGAGAGATAAAGAACAATGAATGAAAGATATGCAAAAAAGTATCGATGATAAAGGAAACAGGCCATTGTAAGCTGTTTGTAGTGTGAAAATGAGAAGCTAGTGCGACTTGGGTGGGGGAGAGATAGAGAGAGAAGGAATGCCAGGGCCCGAGCGCTGAGGGAGAGGTGGGAAGGGGAGGAGGCAGTCTGGGTTAACAGAATTGAGAAAATTCAATGTTTAAGCCCAGAGGATGCAGACTCCCCAAGCGGAATATGAGGTGCTGTTCCTCCAACTTGCGGTGTTGCTCACTCTGGCCGTGGAGGAGGCCCAGGACCGAGAGGTCGGATACGGAATGGGAGGGGGAGTTGAAGTGCTGAGCCACCGGGAGGTCGGGTTGGTTATTGTGGACCGAGCGGAGGTGTTCGGCGAAACGATCGCCCAGCCTCCGCTTGGTCTCACCGATGTAGATCAGCTGGCATCTGGAGCAACGGATGCAGTAGATGAGGTTGGAGGAGGTGCAGGTGAACCTCTGTCGGACCTGGAGGACTGCTTGGGTCCCTGAAAGGAGTGGATGGGGGAGGTGAAGGGACAAGTGTAGCATCTCTTGCGGTTGCAAGGGAAAGTGCCCGGGGAAGGGGTGGAGCGGGAGGGAAGGGAAGAATTGACAAGGGAGTTGCGGAGGGAGCGGTCTTTGCGGATTGCAGACGGGGGGGGAGATGGGAAGATGTGGCGAGTGGAGGGGTCACGTTGGAGGTGGCGAAACCCGGTTCTCTGTCACGGTAAGGCAGCAAATCTACTGCTGCACCTCCGTGCCACCAATTAGACAGACGTGGGTTACTCAACAGCGGACAGCGCCTTCCCACTCATCTTGTGAAGTTCTTGTTGAAGATGTACAAAATAATAGGGACGCTAAATTTGTAAATTGCTTAAGCAAGGCATCTACACTTACAGAGATAATTTTGACAATGTGCAACAACATAAAAGGATTTTTTTTAACATTACTTTTAATAGAAACAAAATTATAATATGAAAAGGATTTATTTAAATCCTGTTCTTGAAGCAGTCTCATTTCCCCCTGTCATGTTCTTGAAAGCCCAGCTGCAAACTACTGGGAGAGGAGCCTTTATCTCATGAAGATGTCATTAGTCCACAGACCTTCAACACATTAAATAGTGGAGTAACTCAGCGGGACAGGCAGCATCTCCAGAGCGATGGAAAGGGTGACATTTCGAGTCGAGACCCTTTCTTCAGACTGAGAGTCAGGGTGAGGGAGACACAGAAATAAGGAAGTGAAAGGTGTGAAAATGAGACATCAAAGGGTATGAAGATCAAGAAAAATGTAGAATTGTTAGTGAGGAGAAGGTGAGAACAAAGCAAAGAGAGATGAGATTTAATCATGGGGACAGTCATATGAACGAGGAAAGGGGAGGGCTGGGGAGAGAGGGAAAGCAAGGGTTGCTTGAAGTTAGGGAAGTCAATGTTCACACCGCTGGGGTGTAAGCTGCCCAAGTGAAATATGAGGTGCTCTTCCTCCGATTTGTGCTGGGCCTCACTCTGACAATGGAGGAGGCCCAGGACAGAGAGGTCAGTGTGGGAACGGGAGGGGGAGTCAAAGTGTTTGGCAACCGGGTGATCAGGTAGATTCAGGCGGACTCAGCGGAGAGAGAGAGGAATTTTACATTTAAACCAAAGCCGGCTAACCTACAAACCTGTACGTCTTTGGAGTGTGGGAGGAAACCGAACATCTCGGAGAAAACCCACGCAGGTCTCGGGCAGAGCGTACAAACACCGTACAGACAGCACCCGTAGTCGGGATCGAACCCGGATCTCTGGCGCTGTGAGGCAGCAACTCTACCGCTGTGGCACAGTGCTGCCTAGTGGTGCAAGATGAAAGCACGCAGCATCTGATTGAACGGTGGGTATTTGTATGGGCCGATTCCCTTTGGGGCAACTGAACCGACACTTGAGGCTAAACACAAACTGGAGGAACAGCGTCTCATATTTCGTTTGGGCAGCTTGCAGCCTAGTGGTATGAATATTGATTCATCTACCTACAGGTAGTCCCGACATTCCCTCTCTCTCTATCCCCGCCCCCCCCACCCAAGTCGTACCAGCTTCTCGTTTCCAACAAATGGCCTATCTCCTTTATCATCGTTACTTTTTTGCATATCTTTCATTCATTGTTCTTTATCTCTCCACATCATCGTCTGTATATCTCTCGTCTCCCTTATCCCTGACCAGTCTGAAGAAGGGTCTCGACCTGAAACGCCACCCATTCCTTGCTGCCTGTCCCGCTGAGTTACCCCAGCCTATAGTGTCAAGCTACACTTCGAAAGTTTAGGAAATGGAATCAGTCAAATGCCAACCACCTGCTCGAGGTTATCCATGAGACCTCACCGATCCACGTTCTCCAGAGATGCTGCCTGACCCACTGAGTTACTCCAACACTCTGTGTCCTTCTTTCGCTAACAGAGCTTAATCTTTTTAAGGGCTGGTTAAGATTCCTCCTAAGGGAAACAGCCACCATTCAATTACATGCTACTCACTATCACTCTGAACAATTTCCCCAAATCCTCTTGGCAATAAAAAAAAAGTAGGTGCTGGAAATCTGAAATAAAAACAGAAAATGCTGGAAACATTCAGCTGGTCAGGCAGCATCTGTGGAAGGTAGACAAAAGTGCTGGAGAAACTCAGCGGGTCAGGCAGCATCTATGGAGTGACGGAAATAGTCAACGTTTCGGGCCAAAACCCTTCTTCAGACTGATGTAGGGTGGGGGGGGGGGGGGGGGGGGGTGGAGAGGAAAGGAGAAAGGAAGAGGAGGAACCTGAGGGCTGAGGGAGAGCTGAGAAGGGGAAGAGACAGCAAGGGCTACTGGAAATTGGAGAAGTCAATGTTTATGCCACTAGGGTGCAGACTGCCCAAGCGGAATATGAGGTGCTGCTCCTCCAATTTCCAGTGGTCCTCACTCTGGCCGTGGAGGAGGCCCAGGACAGAACGGCTGGATTCGGATTCGAAATGGGAGGGGGAGTTGAAGTGCTGAGCCACCGGGAGATCAGGTTGGTTAATGCGGACCGAGCGGAGGTGTTCGGCGAAGCGATCGCCAAGCCTACACTTGGTCTCACCGATGTAGAGCAGCTGACATCTAGGGCAGCGGATGCAATAGATGAGGTTGGAGGAGGTGCAGGTGAACCTCTGTTGCACCTGGAACGACTGCTTGGGTCCTTGAATGGAGTCGAGGGGGGAGGTAAAGCGACAAGTGTAGCATCTCTTGCGGTTGCAAGGGAAAATGCCCGAGGAGGGGGTGGTGCGGAAGGGAAGAATTGACCAGGGAGTTACGGAGGGAGCGATCTTTGCGGAAAGCATCTGTGGAAAACCAAATGCACTTAACGTTTCACGTCAAAAGCTTTCATTAAATGCAAAAATAGACTGAAAAGTTTCCACGGATACTGTCTGCCATAAAAACCGAAGCTAATAGCAAGAACACTGCCGGTGTAGTATTTAATAGTCTGATTTAATTAGATGCAAATTTTCCCTAGTAAATCATAATTCCAACTCGGCATTGAAAGTTCTTGTGATTATCAAACCAGTTTTGTGGCAGCAGATGAACTAAATGTCTGCAATCAGAAAGATGTACGAGAATAGACTTTATCCAGTTAATTAACAGTCATGAAGGACTGTAAAATGAATATTTCAGCACTCAAAAGAAATCACAACCAGGAATATTTCACACATGCTGTCAGCTAATGTCTGTTGACAGGGGACCTGTGAGTTTAAATCCCACTCGTGAATATTAGAATCCTAGACTGCAGAAAGTAGTAAACACTGCCCAGTCCATCATCGGCTCTGACCTCCCCACCATCGATCGCAGTCGCTGCCTCAAAAAGGCTGGCAACATCATCAAGGACCCACACCATCCTGGCCACACACTCATCTCCCCGCTACCTTCAGGTTAGAGGTACAGGAACCTGGAATCTGCAACATCCAGGTTCAGGAATAGCTGCTTCCCCACAGCCATCAGACTATTAAACTCAACTCCAACAAAAATCTGGACTTTAATAGCATATTGCACTCTATATGCTTATTTATGTGTGTGTATATATATATATATATATATATATATATATATATATATATATTCAATGGTATATGGACACACTGATCTGTTTTGTAGTCAATGCCTACTATATTCTGTTGTGCGGAAGCAAAGCAAGAATTTCATTGTCCTATCTGGGACACATGACAATAAACTCTCTTGAATCTTGGATCTGGAATATTGAGTGTAGGAAGGAATTGCAGATAGACACAAAATGCTGGAGTAACTCAGCGGGACAGGCGGCATCTCTGGAGAGAAGGAATGGGTGATGTTTCGGGTCGAGACCCTTCTTCAGACTTCTCCCACAGGAACTGCAGATGCTGGTTTAAACCGAAGATAGACACAGCATGCTGGAGTAATTCAGCGGGGAAGGCAGTGTCTCTGGAGTAGAAGGAATGGTCTAATCAGTCAGAAGAAGGGTCTCGACCCGAAACGTCACCCAGAATCCAAGAGTCGTATAGTGTATGGAACGAGCTGCCGGAGGAGGTCGTTGAGGCAGATGCTACTGCAATGTTTTACAAAACATTTAAACAGGTGCATTGAAAGGACAGATTCAGAAGGATATGGGCTAAACGCAGGCAGGTGGGACTTTTGTAGATGGGACATGGTGGTTGGTGTGGGCAGGTTGGGCCGAAGGGCCTGTTTCCACACTGTATGACTCTATGAACTGCAGATGCCTGCAATTTTGAGCAAAACACAAAATGCTGGACAAACTCAGTGGGCCAGGCAGCAAATGTGGAGGGAATGGACTGGTGATGTTCGTGGCCAGGACTCTGTGGAGAAAATACTTGCAAGTCTACAGAGAAGGCACTGATGGTGGGACTTGTGAATTGTTCTAGTAGAAGGGTGGCACAAACATGTTGGGCTGAATGGCCTTTTCCCTGCATCTAGCCTGTCCAATCCCTTGTGAATTCTATATGTTTCTATAAGATTTTGGAGACACAGTGCGGAAACAGGCCCTTTGGCTCACCATGTCAGCACTGGCCAGCAATCCCCGTACATTAACACTATCCTACACAATTTACATTTAGACGGAGCCAATTAACCTACAAACCTGTACGTCTTTGGAGTGTGGGAGGAGACTGAAGACCTCGGAGAAAATCCGCGCTGGTCACAAGCTAGGCACAAAATGCTGGAGTAACTCAGCGGGACAGACAGCATCACTGGAGAAAAGGAATGGGTGACGTTTCGTGTCGAGACCCTTCGTTAGACCCTTGTCTCGGGGGATGCCGCCTGTCCCGCTGAGTTACTCCAGCATCTTGTGTGTATCTTTGGTGTAAACCAGCTCTGCAGGTCCGACCCACCATTTGGTTTTGTTCACTTTGCAGTCTCCCAGGACTCAACATCAAGCTTGATGGCTTCAGACCCCATCTAATCGAGCAGTCTGTTGTTGTTACTTCTCATCACCTCCGCAACCGTTTAATTTAGTTTAGTTTAGCGCGGAAACAGGCCCTTCGGCCCACCGAGCTCGTACCGGCCAGCGATCCCCGCAAATTGAGACCTCGGAGAAAACCCACGCAGGTCACGTGGAGAACGTACAGACAGCACCCGTAGTCAGGATCGAACCCGGGTCTCCGGCGCTGCAAAGCGCTGTAAGACAGCAACACTACTGCTGCGCCACCGTGTAATGGCCTCGTAACGTCAGCTTTCTGACAAAGAACTGCGGCTCTTGGCTCGTGGCTCACCCTGCCCTCAATTTGATGAAAGAGCCCGAAATAGAAACTATCCTTCTCTCTTCGCGGAGGCTGGTGAGCGTTTCGTGCATTTTATCGTTTTTATTCCACCATTCCCACTCGTCGAGGCGACACAAATTCATTGATTGAGAAGAAGGTGCATGCAACTTGGCTGAAATTTGTTTCGACTCTGTGAGCTTCAACTATTTCAATCTTCCCTGACTGTTGTTCCACTAAAAATAACTAGCTAATCCATTACCTCGCCACAGATGAAATTGCTCTATCCCTCTGCCTTGTATTGGTTTCAGTGATATGACTATCAAACATAAGATATCCCTGTGTGATGACATTACCTATCACTTAGATTGGCCTACTGGGCTGATTCAGACTTCAATATGTCAGTGGGCTTTCAAGGCTGCTAGATTGCCGTGTTGAAATTCTACCGCTCGCTAAGCGATCTCGATTCGTACGCATCTCTGCCTCGTCTGCTTTAGAAGTTGAAGAGCCTGTCCCATTTGGCCGTCATTTACGCGACAGGCCGGTAGTGACTGACGCGTGATGGTCGCGCACGTCATCACAGCCATCTAGAGCGCGTGACGTAATTTTAAGATAGACACAAAATGCAGGAGTAACTCAGCGGGACCGGCAGCATCTCTGGAGAGAAGGAAAGGGTGATGTTTCGGGTCGAGACTCTTCTTCAGTCTGAAAGAATGGTCTCGACCCGAAACGTCACCCATTGCTTCTCTCCAGAGATGCTGCCGGTCCCGTTGAGTTACTCCTGTAATTTGTGTATATCTCCAATCGTCTTGGCCCCGCTCTGGGTGTAGAAGTGGGGGTGGATCCGGATCCGCAACGGCCATGAGCCCCAGGCCGAGCTCGGCGATCGTTTGCCTGCTTCTGCTGCTGTTGGAGGTGAGACGTTGCGTCGCGCCAGGGTCTCGGGCCTGTCCCACTTTGGCCGTCAGTTACGCGACAGGCCGTTGGCGCGCGAAGATTTTGTGTGATATCGCGCGCACAACTCCACACTCCTCCACCCGCTCCATGCGCCCATCACGCGCTACGCACACGCTACCAGGTTGTGTAAATGCCGCACAAATGACGGCCAAGTGGGCCAAGCCCTTGAGGCTCTAACCTGGGCACAGAGAGGAACAGACATTCTTCTGGACTGAGGTCCCTTCGCAAAAGCTTCCCCCGTTGAGCGGCGCAGGGCTGGTGCAGGTGCGCGTTCGTTTTTCCCACCCACGCCCGCAGTGGACGCTGCACGGTGACCACTCTGTCCACGTTGACCAGGCGCCGTTGACTGGAAGACAAATACCAGTTACACAGGTTAGGTGCGTTGGGAATTGGGCTGGTGAAGCAGATTACTAGGGGCGGGTCCATTCCGCCAATACATTAACTCTATTTCTCTCCCCACAATCGCCGTCTGACTTAAACCCCTGTCCCACGGTACGAGTTCATTCCAAGAGCTCTCCCGAGTTTGCTCTGATTCGAACTCGGAGATTTACGGTAATGGCCGCTCGTCGGTACTCGGGGCTCTCGTGGACATTTTTCAACATGTTGAAAAATCCTCACGAGTCTTCCCGTGCTTACCTGCCGTTAGCGAGCCTTCCCGAGCTTACCTGCCGTTAGCGAGTCTTCACGAGTACCTGCCGTTAGCGTTACGAGCCGCTAAGAGACGTCCCCGAGCTCCGACGTACCCGCTACGTTCATTCTCCGTGCTTACCACGAGTTCGATTTTTTTTTTTAACTCGGGAGAGCTCTTGGAATGAACTCGTACAGTGGGACAGGGCTATCACTGAGCATTCCCACTATTTTACTTCAGACTTCCACTCATTTTTATTTGTTAAGTTGAAGGCTCGTTGGTTGGCAGGATCGGGGACCGGGAACTGGGAACCCGCCCTAAAGACTCGTCGGTCGATGAAACCTGGAGGACAAGAGTCGTGGCATCAGATAGAAGTACAAATAGTGAACCCAGATGAAGGAAGATAGGTGGAAAGGCACAAAATGGATGCTCCTCCAGATGGGGCGTTGGGGAAGGGGGGGGGGGGGGGTAGGAATGGGGAGGGGAGAAAGGGGGCAGGGTTGAAGGTTAGTTCCCCAAAATTGGAGAATTTAATGTTCTCACTGTTACGCTGTAAGCTGCCCATCGGCCTGTGAGGTGCTGTGCATCCAGTTTGCACGTGGCCTCACTCAAGCAATGGAGGAGGCCCAGGGCAGACGGGTCAGAGTGGGATGGGAAGAAGGGGAGTTAAAATAGTCAGCAACAGGGAGATACATAGTAGGCCTTGGCAGACGGAGTGCAAGTGTCCAGCGGAATGGTCGCCGAGTCTACCCTTGGTCTTGCCGATGGACAAGAGGCCACATCGGGAAATTGGGATGAAGTCGCTGAATGAGGCTTATTTTTGCTGGGCTGGAGATGTTTCGGCTGTGAGTCTGAGGCAGAAGATCAAATGGTCAACTTTTGTCCAATCAGAAGGTGGTGGGTATATGGAATGAGCTGTTGGGGGGGGGGGGGGGGGTTAGTTGAGCTAGGTACTCCGGCAGTATCTAAAATACTCTTGGGTGCTAAAACGTGGTGACACTTGTGCACTGCCCAGGTGAGGTCTACTGTATGATTTTACCAGGTTGTACACAAAGCAAAGGTACATGTGGCAATAACGTATAATTGAAGCACTATTAATGCCCCTGTCCCACTTAGGAAACATGAACGGAAACCTCTGGAGACTTTGCGCCCCACCCAAGGTTTCCGTGCGGTTCCCGGAGGTTTTTGTCAGTCTCCCTAATGGTCGAAAGTGGTTTCCGTTTTAAAAACCGGTAATTTTTTTAGTCGAAGCCGGTTGCGATGCTAGTTGAAGGTGGTTGCCGGAGGTTGCAGGTAGTGGAAGGTAAGACCTCCCTGGTGGAATAAAACTGGGTGAAAAAATAGTCTTACCTTCCACTACCTGCAACCTCTGGCAACCACCTTCAACTAGCATCGCAACCGGCAGTGGAGGCCAATTCACTGGATGTTTTCAAGAGAGAGTTAGATTTAGCTCTTAGGGCCAAAGGAATCAAGGGATATGGGGAGAAAGCAGGAACAGGGTACTGATTTTGGATGATCAGCCATGATCATATTGAATCGTGGTGCTGGCTCGAAGGGCCGATTGGCCTACTCCAGCACCTATTTTCTATGTTTCTGTGTTTCTGTGTACATGGATGGGAAAGGTTCAGAAGGATATGGGTCAAACATGGGCAAATGTGTGGCACGGTGGCGCAGCGGTAGAGTTGCTGCTTTACAGCGCTTGCAGCGCCGGTGACCCGGGTTCGATCCCGACTACGAGTGCTGTCTGCACGGAGTTTGGACGTTCTCCCCGTGACCGCGAGGGTTTTCTCCGAGATCTTCGGTTTCCTCCCACACTCCAAAGACGTACAGGTATGCAGGCTAATTGGCTTGGTGTAAAAGTACATTGTCCCTAGTGTGCGTAGGATAGTGTTAGTGTGCGGGGATCGTTGGTCGGTGCGGACTCGGTGGGCCGAAGGGCCTGTTTCCGCACAGTATCTCTAAACTAAACAAAACTAAATGGGATTAGCTTAGATGGGGTGGGGTTTGGTCAATAGACAATAGACAACAGGTGCAGGAGTAGGCTATTGGGCCCTTCGAGCCAGCACCGCCATTCAATGCAATCATGGCTGGTCGGCATGGGCGAGTTGGGCCGAAGGGGCTGTGTTGAGTCTGTGGCTCTATAAAGTGACAGGTGACTACTTACCAAACACAGTCAGTGTGGCGGCTGTAGTCCGTCGCCGCGCCACCACGTTCGAGGCCACGCAGGTGTAATTGCCAGCGTCGGTGAGCTGCGCTTGCTCGATGATCAGACTGTGCTCCACAGTGGTGTATACATTCGGGTCGCTCCGGGGATCGATCGGCACCTCGTTCTTCAACCACTCGACCTGCAAGGAGAGGCAGAGGAGATGTGCAGCGAGGGAACTGCAGATGCCCGTTTACACTGGAGACAGACACAAAAAGCTGGGGTAACTCAAGCAGGACAGAGCAGCATCTCTGGAGAGAAGGAACAGGTGACGTTTTGGGTCGAGACCCTCCTGCAGGAAATGCTGGGCTCGGATTATTATAACAATTATGAAATGGTTATTTCTGTTCCAGTTGAGTTTATTGTCACGTGTACCGAGGTACAGTGAAAAGCTTTTTGTCGCGTGCTATCCAGTTAGCGGAAAGACAATACTCGATTACAATCGAGCCATTTACAGTGTACAGATACACGATAAGGGAATAACGTTTAGTGCAATGTTAAACCAGCAAAGTCATAACAAGGATCGTCCGAGGGTCATCAAAGAGGTAGATAGTAGTTCACCACTGCTCTCTGGTTGTGGTAGGATGGTTCAGTTCCCTGATAACAGCTGGGAAGAAACTGTCCCTAAACCTGGAGGTGTGCGTTTTCACACTTCTGTACCTTTTATTACTGAACTGAAACTGAAATCATCATTTCATAATTATTGTAATAATAACAGTCAAATAGTAAGCGCTGTAAAGGGCCTGTCCCACTTGGCAGTCATTTGCGCATCATGCAGATGGCGCGCGAAGATTTTGTACATCACAAAATCCTGCGCGGCCGTGCGTCGCAGCCTATGTCATCGTGCACCATGCGTGCGTAGTGCGCGCATCACGTGCGTGTCACGTCGCGCGTCGTGGCGCGTAAACGATGTCGCGTAATTTACGCGCAAATGCCGGCCAAGTGGGACAGGCCCTTAAGGCAGCAACTCCTACGCTGCGCCACCGTGCCCCCGGTGCCGGATTACAGATTCTCCCTCTGGGCCACCGATCAGGAGACTCCACCCTGCGGCTAGCCTCACTCAGCAATATTCAGTCAGATTTACCAGAGACACTAATATCTCCCAGGGGTTTAAGTCTGCGCCTGGCTGCTTACCGAAGTACAAGGCAAGAAACAAATATTTTTTGGCCTTAAGTGAGTGATATATCGCAGCTGCAACACAAATTATGTTTCTTCATCTTTCACCGTGCCCGATAATGAAAACTGCGATCGCCCCCGGGGGAATTCCGGCGACTCCATAAATTACAACGAGGTTAATATTATTCAGCTGCTTAGAATATCCGACAGAGGTTCACTGTGTAATTTGGAAACGTGTAGCCAGACATCAGAGCAGACTGCAGCGCTGTTCAACACGGGCCACTGTTCAACCGAAGCTCGTCGCAATTAAAACAAAAAATAATAATTGCCTCAACTGTATCCATGGTGACTGGCACTGTCGGTTCACGTTTGGTTACAAGGGCGGGTTGGGCCGATGAATGGCATCGTGGACGGGACTGCACTCTTTAATTAGAATTTCTCACCGAGCTGTCGTGTGCGACCTCTAGTTACCGTGGCAGAAACCTGGGTGAAAATAGTCCCCGTAACGATCGCTAAGTGCCTCTGGTTTTGGAGGCTGCTTGTGTTTCCCGTTCGTCTGTCGGTTCAAGGGCAAAAACAGGAGAGAGAGAGAAAAAAAAAATAACAGCAGATAGAATCTCTCAGTGCACAATCTCCTGAATGCACGCTGTATGGATGCGCTTGTCTGTGTTCTTGTGGAGATGAAGAGATTGACTTCATTTCTCGGTATCTCTGAAAAACGTGCCAACAGCAGTGTGGTGGACTGAGTGCCCTCTCCAATGCTGCTCTATAAGAGGGACTTGTTAGCACCGGAGAGGGTTTACTTTCCTTGGAGTGGAGAAGGCTAGGGACACACACACACACACACACACAAAAAGTGTTGAACACTGCCCAGTCCATCACGAGTACTGACTGGGCTTGTACATTCTGGAGTTTAGAAGGATGAGAGGGGATCTCATTGAAACATATAAGATTGTTAAGGGCTTGGACGCGCTAGAGGCAGGAAACATGTTCCCGATGTTGGGGGAGTCCAGAACCAGGGGCCACACACAGTTTAAGAATAAGGGGTAAGCCATTTAGAACGGAGACGAGGAAACACTTTTTCTCACAGAAAGTGGTGAGTCTGTGGAATTCTCTGCCTCAGAGGGCGGTGGAGGCAGGTTCTCTGGATGCATTCAAGAGAGAGCTAGATAGGGCTCTTAAAAATAGTGGAGTCAGGGGATATGGGGAGAAGGCAGGAACGGGGTCCTGATTTTCTATGTTTCTATGTAAACCTGTCCTATCTATGCACCTATCTAAACATTGTGATAGTACCTGCCTCAACTACCTCCTCCTGCAGCTGGTTCCATACACCCACTGCCTTTTGTGTGGAAAGGTTATCCCTCAGGCTCCTATTAAATCTTCCCCCCCCCCCCCCCCCCCCCCCAACCTCACCTTAAACCTATGTCCTCTGATTCTCAATTCTCTGGGCAAAGGACTCTGTGAGTCTACCCGATCTATTCCTCTCATGATTTTGGACACCTGTATAAGTTCACTGTCTCGAAGCGGTCCATTATTTTTTGACAGGCCAATTTAAGACTTCCCATTGATGATTAGAATCGATTTCCGAAGAGCATAATAATTGCATTTATCACTCGATTTAAACAACTCAGACTCAAACAGTTGGCTTGTACCAGGGACTAGATCATATGTCTTTCGCAGCCAATATAGAGGGGATAAGGAGAGCGAGTTAGCCAAAAATCTTTATTAGTACGATCTTTCTTTCCTAGTAATTAATGGAAATTTGCTTTTCTTTGCTTCAGTTAGTAACATTTTAATTTGGTCACAATCTTAGTTTTTTTTTTGCAAAGACTGGTAAGAGGACAACACAATGCTGCCAGATGAAACTGCAAAGACAAAAATAATGTCCCCAGGTCTATGTCGTTTGGAGGTTATTTGGAGGTTGTCGCGTTTAGTAGCCTGATGGCTGTGGGGAGGAAGTTGCTCCATAAGATGGACACAAAAAGCTGGAGTAACTCAGCGTGTCAGGCAGCATCTCGGGAGAGTAGGAATAGGTGACGTTTCTGGACCAGACCTTCAGGTCTGAAGAAGGGTCTCGACCCGAAATGTCACCTATTCCTAGGTATGTTACAAAACTTACCTTGAGCAGCGCTGCAGTTCTGCCGCTCCCCGTGTGCGTGACTTTGGCGCCTTTCCAAGGGGGGGCGGGCTTAAAGTGCCGTTTTTCTGCAGACTGGGAAAATCGATCCATGTCGGGCGATTTCGTTGCGGAAGAAAAATCGCTCTGACATTTCATTCATGAAGGTATTTTTAAATTACACTAGATTATTTATTATCTAGAGTAATTTAAAAATCACCTTCAAAAGCCGTGAGCGCCGACAACGGGAAGGATTTTGCGTAGGGGAGAAAAAAAGGTACACAGTTTATTTTTATATTAAAAGTTGTTTTTTAGGGAGGCTTTAATCACATTTTCATGTTGCGAAACGGGGTCCAAAAAAATTTATGAACCAACAGTATTTTTCCCCCCGACTTCACCGCTAACCGCAACGTTCCAATCCACTGCATTCCACTAAAACCCACTCGCTAGTTGATTTAAATGGCCATTAATTTACAGGCATTAAACACTAAATTCCTTCAATTTGTCCCAGAAATTCATGAAAATGTGATTTAAAAATTATGTTATATTGTGGATTATTGTGTGAATGTTATTTGGACACTTAGGCAATTTAAAAAAAGTTTATCTTTTCTTAAGAAATGGATACATGTTTAGATCTAGTAATTGAATTTTGTAATTAGCTACAATTAGATTAACTAATTATATGCTTTAATTTCAGGTCATCCAAGTAAGATTGTTTCATATTTGTTTCAGAATGCTTCAATCTATAATAACTGGAAATTTCATTGAGTTTTCTTAATTTTTAAGAAAGTTATGGGCTTTTAACTGTTCTAGATCACAGCTTTTGAGTTAAGTCAATTGAAAGACAATGGGGAACAAGATGCTAATTTCCGAGTATGAAAATGGTCATAACTTTCTTAATACTGAAGATATGAAAGTGAATTAGGTGTCAAATTAAACTTATTTTATGCTTTATCTGATGGGATAAATTGCAGACTTGATTGTTAAAATCTCAACATTTTGTAACATTACTACTATTCCTTTTCTCCGGAGGTGCTGCCAGACCCGCCGAGTTACTCCAGCATCTTGTGTCTATCTTCAGTTACACCTTACTATTTCAGTTACACTTATCGTCAACTTACACCTTCTTCCCTGATGCCAGGAGTGAAATGAGTGCCAGGGTGGTGTGGGTCTCTGATGATGCTGGCTGCCTTTATGAGGCAGCGCCTCCTGTAGATCCCTTTGGCAGTGGGGAGACAATAGACAATAGGTGCAGGAGTAGGCCATTCGGCCCTTCGAGCCTGCACCACCATTCAATATGATCATGGCTGATCATCCAACTCAGTATCCCTTACCTGCCTTCTCTCCATGATCCCTTTAGAGGCTTTCTTCCCAACCCATTGGCTTTCTTCCCAACCCATTGTTCAAGCGCTTTTGATTGCAACATGCGCCTTAATTTAGTTCAACAAAGAAACTGACAAGTTACTAAAGAAAGCCCCCTGATCCCTTCAGACGGTTTAGAGGGATATGGGCCAAACGCAGGCAGGTGGGATGAGTGTAGATGGGACATGTTGGCCAGTATGGGCAAGTTGGGCCGAAGGGACTGTTTCCATCCTGTACGATGATGACTCTACAGAGGTAACAGTGTGATCGGAGCCAAAATCTAGGAGTTATAAATTGAATAACTCCACTATTCCCAGCCCACATGAGCTGAATTGAAGTGCCATTATACACCCAAGCTTCCGGCTAATCAGAAACAGATCTATAGTGGAAATGCTGGGACGTATATGGATTAGTTCAATAACCCTGTGTTACGCATCAAGGGATAAATTTGCCTAATTGGTACATTTGTTCCAATTACTGAAAGTAATTGCCACATGTTGATTGACATTGTTGGCTGGATATTGCCTCCGATCAGTGAATTGGAGCCCAGACATCCTTACTGGGGCCACTGCACCTGTAATTCCCACCTACCCCTTAGACATCTCGCCCTTCCCTTGGCAAGGGGAGCAATTCCCACCTTTAAAGAGTCAATCTGCATTGGCAGCAAGCTTCGAACACTGCCAACAAGACGGCTGCTTAAAGTTGCAAAAACACACACTGGTCAGCAAAAATCAAGCTTAATCAAAAACACACATCACCAAATTTATCTTGCTCATGTTCACCTCTGTGATTATGCTGTGATTTCATCAATGCAATTATACACATTAATCTTCATCGTAAGGCATTTGTCAACTGCATCTTGGTTGGTACAGAGGCCATTAATATGGCTCAAGCACAATTTAAATTAATCCAAGGGGAGGGATATCGAATCACTTAATCACAGTGCAGCCATGCAGTCTCTACCACCTTCATTAGATTTAAGATATTTCTCATTATGAACTGCTGTCGTTTGGATGAATACTGGTTCATCTATTTGTTGCTTTTCCTTTCCCCGTCTGATGCTTCCCTGGTTTCGGCCCGAAACGTTGCCTATTTCCTTCGCTCCACAGATGCTGCTGCACCCGCTGAGTTTCTCCAGCACTTTTGTCTACCTTCGATTTTCCAGCATCTGCAGTTCCTTCTTAAACGTATGATAGATGGAGATGAATTTGTCGGCTAGTACAGGGCTGCAGGAGACTGGTGCTGGGTAGGAATGAAGGGTTTGCCACATACCTCCTTATATCATTTTTGTGTAACTTATGTTTCTGTGTGAAGATAGCTGGAGTAACTCAGCGGGTCAGGCAGTATCTCTGGAGAAAAGGAATGGGTGACGTTTCAGGTCCAGACCCTTCTTCAGACCCTTCATGCAATCCTCCTTCCAAAGAAGGGTCTTGACTCGAAGCGTCACCTATTCTGTTTCTCCAGAGATGCTGACTGACCCACTATGGTGGAAGATTGCAACCTCCGCCCTGTTTCGACAAATGCAATCGACTCGACGTGCACAAACGGAAGATCAAATAGAACAAGTTGTCCAACAACTGTGGACTGTGCACGCCACACGAAAGAAGAAGACTGACCCGCTGATGTGACTGCAGCTCTTTGTGTCTATATCATGTAAGGACAGTAGATTTCTTCCTGTGAAGGACCCTTCTTTCTTTCTTTATTTATTTCGTTCTTTACCGCCCTGGCTCACTTCAGCAGCACCCGACCCTATACCCGCACCTCGCACCACACCCTCGCTGCGCCCAACTTTCGTCCCAAGCAAGCCCGGTGATCCCACGCCCACCCTTCCTACAGAAGCTCCCTGACACGGCGGCGCAGCGGTAGAGTTGCTGCATCACAGGCCCCGGTTCGAACCTGACTGCGTCCGTACGGACTTTTGTACGTTCTCCCCGTGACCTGCGTGGGTTTTCCCCGAGGATCCCGACATCAAACATTGCAACTGGCTGCTTTGTAACGGAACGATTTTACGCCAAATATGTGTTTGGCCTAAGATGGGCCTGTACCCGCTGGAGGTTAGAAGAATGAGGGGGAATCCACATTGAAACGTACAGAACAGTGAAAGGCCAGGATAGAGTGGATATGGAGAGGATGTTTCCACTAGTGGGAGAGTCTAGGACTGGAGGCCATAGCCTTAGAATTAGAGGATGTTATTTTAGGAAGGAGATGACGAGAAATATCTTTAGTCCAAGAGTGGTGAATCTGTGGAATTCCACAAATGGCTGTGGAGGCCGTCAGTGGACATTTTTATAGCAGATATAGATAGATTTTTGATTAGTACGGGCGTCAGAGGTTATGGGGAGAAGGCAGGAGAATGGGGTTATAACCACTGGGGCGCTGTGAATTTTAAAAGTCCCCCTGCATTGTGCCATTCTTGACGTGCATTCAAGAAAACACTCGTCTCAACTATTACGCGCCAACTGCGGCGACTACTGCGGCCTCAAATAGGCCCCGTCCACGGGTGAGCACAGAGGAAGGGGTCTGAACTCTTAAGGGCCTGTCCTACCAGCATCCGACTCCATGCGGTGAGCGCGATCAAACTAGAAGCGGGGGCTGCGCGGAGGTCGGGTGATCCCCTGTACAGGGCTGTTCCCACCAGCATGCGCCTGCATGTGGCAAGCGCGACCAAACCGGCAGCGAGGGCCGCGCGGAGGTCGGGTGAGTGGCGCAACGCGACGCAAAGTGAGGCGAACTTGGAGCGAAGTCTTAAAGGTAAGTTCGCCAGGACAGAGAGGGACACACAGAGAGGGGCACAGAGGCACACACACAGAGGGCCACGGAGCCACACACAGAGAGGGTCACGGAGGCACCTACAGAGAGGGTCACGGAGACACGATGTCGAGGCGGTGCATAATGCGTCGAGGCGACTGCGAGCAGACAAGCTGTTGCCGCGCGGAATTTTTGAACATGGTCAGTTTTTCGGAGCCCCGCGCGATGTCGAGATAAACTCCGCACAATTCCGCACGGCTCCGGCGATCGAAGTGGGACCGTCCCCGCGACGCCGGACGGCTCAACCAACCACGTTAGGTCGCGCTCATCGCATGGAGTTGCATGCTGGTGGGACAGGGCCTTTACTGCCGTCTCTCACAGTGGGAAACGGTGATTCCGCTGTGGGGGGTCGTTCATGTTAAATTCCATAGTGTGTTGTGCTTTTCTTTGTATTTCTATGGATGCATGGCAACCCAAATTCTTCCATGTACAGCACTTTGGTTCAACGCGAGTTGATTTAAATGTGCAATTTAAATAAAAATGGATTGATTGATCGATTGAACTGTTTATCGTTCTCTTCAGCATTAGACCAGCACAGTGGCGCAGCGGTAGAGCTGCTGCCTCACAGCGCCAGAGACCCGGGTTCGATCCTGACTACGATGCTATCTGTATAGACGTTCTCCCTGTGACCACGTGGGTTTTCTCCAGGTGCTCTGGTTTCCTCCCACATTGCAAAGATGGGCAGGTTTGAGGGTTAATTGGCTTCTGTAAATTGTCCCTAGTGTGTAGGATAGAATTACGTGTGCTGATCATTGGTCAGCGCGGACACGGTGGGCCGAAGGGCCTGTTACCAAGTGTGCCTATGTTAACCAAGTTGGAATTCTGAGCTGGTCCCAATTGCCTGCGTTTCACCATTTTCCCTCTTAAAAACTCTCCTCCCCATATATCTGCCCAATGGTTTTTTACCAAGGAAATATGGTAAATGCACTGGAAGGGAAAATGGATTACACACTCATGAAATATGATGTAAAAAACAAGATATTTGTTTGAAGTAGGGAACTGCAGATGCTGGTTTACAAAACAAGGCACAAAGTGCTGGAGTAACTCAGTGGGTCCGGCAGCGTCACTGGGGAAGATGGATGGGGGACATTTCAAGTTACACTTAAAACATTTTGTTTACTGCCCCGAAGACAGACACAAAATACTGGAGTGACTCAGCGGGACAGGTGGCATCTCTGAAGAAAAGGAATGGGTGACGTTTCAGGTCGAGACCCTTCTTCAGACTGAGAGTCGGGGGGAAAGGGAAACTATAGATATGAATTGGCACAAGGAACAAATGCGTGGGAAGGAACTGCAGATGCTGGTTTACACCAAAGATAGACACAAAATGCTGGAGTAGCTATGCGGGTCAAGCAGCATCTCTGGAGAAAAGGAATTGGTGACCTTTTGGGTCGAGACCCTTCTTCAGACTGGTTCAGTTTAATTTATTGTCACGTGTACCGAGGTACAGTGAAAGGCTTTTTTGTAGCGTGCTGAGAGTGAGAGTCGGGGATGGGAAACTTGAGATAGTTTCCCTGCCCCACTGCCTCTAACAAGTTCGCTTTGATAGTAATTCCATGGAGATTAGCATCCTCATATTGCTGTCAGTCAGCATTCAGGGCCTCCGCTCTGTACCATCTGGCTACTAACACTGCTAGCCAGCCCTTCCGAAGGCTACACTTCCTCAGTAGCAACGCCTCCAGTGTGTGTGCGTGCGTATGTGTGTGTGTGTGCCCGCGTGTGTCAGCTTCGAGCGCAGGCAGCGAGTGTTGTGCATTGTCGCTCCAATGTGTGCTCCACAAGGTTCTCTCTGCTTTGTGAAGGCAGCAGATGGGACATTATCGGCTCATTAGCACGCTCGCCTCCATTTACATCCCACGCTGGCAGGCTCGGGTGCAGTCTCTGCATCTGGGCTCAATCGCAACAGCTTCCATTAACGCGCCACTTCCGCGAGAAGCAGGAGTGTTGGCGGACGGAGATCGACACCGGACCCCGCAGGAGGAGACAGTTTGGTCACAGAGGGGGTTTAAGGAAGACTCGAGAGAGGAAATAAAATAAAGGAAGCAATAAGTGTGCGTGTTCTCCGAGATCTTCGGTTCCCCCCCACACTCCAAAGACGTACAGGTATGTAGGTAAATTGGCTTGGTAAATGCTAAGATTGTCCCTAGTGTGTGTAAGGTAGTGTTGGGGTGGAAGATTGCAACCTTCACGTGGTCCGCCCTGTTTTGACTAATGCAATCGACTCGACGTGCACAAACAGAAGATCAAATAGAACAAGTTGTCCAACAACTTTAGGCCGCGCACGCCACACGCAAGAAGAAGAGGAGTAGGGTAGTGTTAATGCGCAGGGATCACTGGTCGGCACGGATACGATGGGACGAAGGTCCTGTTTCCGCGCTGTATCTCTAAACTAAACTAAAACAGGGGAATTATACTGCTGGACACTATCCTATACACCAGGGACAATTTACAGAAGCCAATTAACCTCCAAACCTGTACGTCTTAGGAGTGTGGTAGGAAACTGGAGCACCTGGAGGAAACCCACGTGGTCACAGGGAGAATGTGCAAACTCCGTACAGGCAGCACCCGTAGTCAGGATCGAACCCGGTCTGTAAAGGGGCTGTCCCACTGCGGCGACCTAATTGGCGAGGTTAGAAGAGTTTAGGAGAGTTTGAAAAAGTGTCATGTTGAAGACCTCCTTCGACTATGTTGAAGACCAGCTATGACTATCTACAACTAACTTCGGGAAAATTGGACACCGAATAGTGGAGAGTGAAGCCGACCTCCTTCGATCTCCTTCGACCTCCCTTCGACTATGATGAAGACTATCTACGACTACCCTCGATTACCTACGACCAACATGCCGACCCACTACGACCTACTTCGACTAAACCTACGAGTAAAAAAAATATAGAATTTTTCCATGGCGTCATTTTTTTACTCGCGGGCATTTTTCAGCATGTTGAAAATTATGCCGCGACCTAGCTGAGACCTCGAGTACTACTCTCGAGCAAGAAGGAGAGTTACAAAGACCTCCTAAGACCATGCTGCGAGTATGAGTCCAGGGCAGACTGTTCTGAACTCACGGATTAGGTTGCCGCAGTGGTACTGCCCCTTAAGGCAGCAACTCTGGATAGAAGGAATGGATGCCGTAACGTTTCGGGTCGAGACGCTTCTTCAGACTGTTAAACGAAAATGTATTATTGACTTAAAAACGAGTAATGCTGTAACGGGTATCCACGTTTAAATCGTAAATGAGCTTTTGACTATCTGCCTTATTTTTACACTGTATCATGCTGATCTCAATGAGATAAACTGCAAATTCCTGCAGCCCACCACAGTTAGATTGTGAGGCTGATTTTCTCCATTTACCACTTAGGAAAGTCTTAGTGACTGTTACAGCGATCCACTGACTTCCCGTACCTGTACGTCACAATGCACACCCGATTCAAATCTCAGTTTAGTTTAGCGATACAGTGAAGCAGGCCCTTCGGCCCATCAAGTCTGAGCCGACTAGAAATCCCCGCACACTAACTCTATATTACTCATCAGGGACAATTTTGCCAGCTTTACCGTAGCCAATTAACCCACAGTCTTTGCACGTGTTTGGAGCGCGGTACGAAACTGGAGCACGTGGGGAAAATCACGTGGGGAGATTTTGTTTTGGTCTTGGAGATACAGCAGGCCCTTCGGCCCACCGACTCCATGCTGACCATCGATCACCTGTTCAAACTAGTTCTACATTATCCCACTTTGACACCTACACACCAGGGTCAAATAAGTTACAAATCTGCAGGTCTTTTGGGTCTGGGAGGAAACCGGAGCACCCGGCGGAAACCCATGCGGGATGACCCACAGGGATAACGTGCAAACTCCACACAGACAGCACCCGAGGCCGGGATCGAACGCTGTGTGGAATGATCTTCCAGCAGAAGTGGTGGAGGCAGGATCGATTTTAACATTTGAAAGTAAAGTGGATAGGTATATGGACGGGAAGGGAATGGAGGGGTATGGTCTGAGTGCAGGTAGATGGGACTAGGGGAAAATAAATGGTCGGCACGGACTGGAAGGGCCGAGAAGGCCTGTTTCCGTGCTGTAATTGTTATATGGTTATATGGTTATAACTGAACCATCCTATTGAACCATCCAACAAGAGTGCGGTCCTGACCTCCAATCTACCGGCCGTGCCAAAATGCTGCTCCCAGATGTTCTGCCACGGATTCCATCGGAGAAATGGCCAAGAAAGCGCAGCTTCGCCTCTAGTTCCTTCGACGGCTGAGGAAGTTCGGCGCGTCCGCAACAACCCTCACCAACCACCACAGGAAGCATTATATCGGGATGCATCACAGCTTGGTTTGGAACACCTCCATCCAAGACGGCAAAAACATTGGATCATCACGCAAACCAACCGCACGTCCATTGACTCCCATCGACATCAAACTGCTTGGGCAAGGCCAGCAGCACAATCAAGGACAAGTCTCAACCCCGGACACTTCAGGGGCCTGTCCCACTTGCCGATTTTTTCGGTGACTGCCGGCATCATTGACTGACGTATCAGGTCACCGAAAACGCCACAGCGTGACGCGGCGTGCCGACGTATTGACGCGCGGTGTTTTTTTTTGTTGCCGCTGGATTTCGAAATGTTCAAAATCTTTTGGCGACACTGATATGACACAGATAAAATCGCCAAGCGGGACAGGCCCTTTCCTCTTCCCCCCTCTCCCAACAGCCAAGATTAGAAGTGTGAAAACGCACACCTCCAGATTCAGGGACAGTTTCTTCCCAGCTGCTATCAGGTAGAACAAGTTAGGTCTTTATTCTTTGGAGCGCAGAAGGTTAAGAGGGGACTTGATTGAGGTCTTTAAAATGATGAAAGGGATAGACAGAGTTGACGTGGATAAGCTTTTCCCATTGAGGGTAGGGAAGATTCAAACCAGAGGGCATGACATGAGAATTAAGGGACAGAAGTTTAGGGGTAACATGAGGGGGAACTTCTTTACTCAGAGAGTGGTGGCTGTGTGGAATGATCTTCCAGCAGAAGTGGTGGAGGCAGGATCGATTTTAACATTTAAAAGTAAAGTGGATAGGTATATGGATGGGAAGGGAATGGAGGGGTATGGTCTGAGTGCAGGTAAATGGGACTAGGGGAAAATAAATGGTCGGCACGGACTGGAAGGGCCGAGAGGGCCTGTTTCCGTGCTGTAATTGTTATATTGTTTCCTAAGTGGGACAGGGACATTATGCCCCTGTCCCACTTAGGAGACCTGAACGGAAACCTCTGGAGACTTTGCGCCCCACCCAAGGGAAAATGAATGGTCGGCACAGACTGGAAGGGCCGAGAAGGCCTGTTTCCGTGCTGTAATTGATATATGGTTATAACTGAACCATCCTATTGAACCATCCAACAAGAGTGCGGTCCTGACCTCCAATCTACCTCTTTGGAAACCTTCCAACTATGTTTAGTCGCACTTTAATGGACTCTTTTTAAATGCTGCCATGTACCTGCTTTGCTTGCCTTACTTCAGTCCCTTTCTCTTTAATGGTGCGGTTATTTCTCAGTTACTCTCTGAGCCGACACGAAGTTGCTTAATAGGCATATCAAGCAATTTCACCAAGGAGGATACAGAAGCTAATCCCTGGGGAGAGATGCCTTTCCAGCAACCCTGCAGCGCGGATTGAAATTACACACACCAGTTCTCCTAAACACACACACAGAGTGTAGTGAAGTTGGCCGAACATTGGTCACACCCAACTATACTTATATCCTCCAACCTCATCTGCTGTATCTTGCTCCACCTCCAACCTTATATCCGCTGTTTCAGGTGTCAACTTCTCTACATCGGCGAGACCCAGCGCAGGCTCGGCGATCGTTTCACTGAACACCTCCGCTCAATCTGTCGTAACCAACCAGATCTCCCGGTTGCTCAGCACTTCAACTCCCCCTTCCATTCCCAATCTGATCTTTCTGCCCTGGGCCTCCTCCATTGTCAGAGTGAGGCCCAGCGCTAATTGGAGGAACAGCACCTCATATTTCACTTGGGTAGTTTATACCCCAGCGGTATGAACATTGACTTCTCTAACTCCAGAAAACCCTTGCTTTCCCTATCTGCTCTGCCTTCCCAGTTCTCCCACCAGTCTTACTGTCTCTATCTACATTCTATCTTTGTCCCGTCCCCTCCCCTCAACCTAAAACGTCACCCATTCCTTTTCTCCAGAGATGCTGCTTTCCTGCTGAGTTACTCCAGCATTTGGTGTCTACGTTCGATTTTATCCAGCATCCGCAGTTCTTTCTTACACACATGCTTCGGACATTAGTAGCTGTTAGTGTACTTCAATCCCACTTATTCTGTGATGTTGAAACAAGGAACTACTGGAGAGCTCGCGGGCCGACTGGACTTTGAAGAATGGTGCCAAAAATGTCCCCGCCTGCATGTGTGATAGAAATGCAAAAATAATTTTATCATGCAATTGTATCTCGGACAAATAAAGAACTATTGAACGTTGCAGAGAATGGAGCGATTTGGAGCACAGGCAGGCTCAATAGATTAGTTCAACATGCCACAAATTGCTGGAGTAACTCAGCGGGACAGGCAGCATCTCTGGAGAGAAGGACCAGGTGACGTTTCGTGTCGAGACCCTTCTTCAGTCACGACCCGAATTGTCACCCATTCCTTCTCTCCAGAGATGCCGCCTGTCCCGCTGAGTTGCTCCAGCATGCGGTGTCTATCTTTGGTTCAATGGTGCTTTGGGGTGGGAGATTGCAACCTTCACGTGGTCCGCCCTGTTTCGACAAATGCAATCAACCAGGCGTGCACAATCAAAGAAGATCAAATAGGACTGCTTTGGGCTGTGCACACCATAGGCAAGAAGAAGTAGAGTGGTGCTTTGTGGCCATGTGTGCAAAATGCGGTGAAATTAGTATTCGAGTCGCCAGATTTTGTGTCATCTGCCAGGACCGGTCTGTGCGCTGGGTCCCGTTTCCAGGCGAGCCCCAGGCTGCTGCGGGGCCTTCAGCCGTTGACTTCATCGGGATCGTCCAGCAAATTGACGTCCCTCTACTCGCCTCCCGAAGATGACCGTAAGGTGCGGAAGATACGACACCAAGTTCGCTTTCCTCCCGGTCCTTACTCCTCGAGATCATCATCGCCGGCTCCCTCCTCCGCGGTTCTCCACCGTGTCCATCCCGCTGAGTTACTCCACCATTTTGTATCTATCGGCGATTTAAACCGCCACCTGCAGTTCCTTCCTACACAGTTTAAGGTGGCACATGCTTTGTGGGATGCGGGACCTGTGCTGTAAATCCCATGCATCTACTTTCCAAGCTACCGAATATACCCGCAGGCACAAAAAGCCGGACAGCATCTCTGGAGGAAAGGATATGGTGACGTTCCGGGTCAAGACCCTTCTTCAGCAGAAGTCACTCCAGCTTTTTTGCGTCTATCTTCAGTTTAAAGCAGCATCTGCAGTTCCTTACCCATACATATCCATCATTGAGTTCTTCATTCATCCTATCCCTTTGAGAAATGTTTAATCTGGCTAGATACTGTACGTGTTGAAGTGTTCTTTGCTGTAACCTGATCAAAACTACCTGGGAAAGGTGCCAAATAAGATGACAGATGATGCACTTTGGAGAAATTATGGAACAAATGCTTATTCCCTAAATCTCTCTGGACAAACAGAAGGCATCTCATCATTCTGCAGCTTTCCCTCTCGTGAGCGACTAGCTCAGAAGTGCAAGGGCATTAAAATCATCCGTGCATTGGCCGAGGAATTTCAATCAGCCACAACACAAAAATGCTTTTGCCGACAACAGCCCAAGACCGAAGAATTAGCCATTTAGCGGAAAACTCCTTGAAATCTGCATTAAGGTAAATGCCGTGGAAGTATTTCAATAAAGCTAATGAGAAAATAAGGAGAGCGCCGGCATCAATATAGATTAACAGGTAACACTCTTGCCCACTGAATCAAATCGTTGAGAGTCGCAGCCCTGTCACTGGCAGTTCCGCTCAATGATACAAACTGATTTTCTCAAATTATACCAAGGAAGCATCTATAATCAGCTTTCCTTCTGAATTTTCATTCCATTTACTTCAATTTTCACAAGGAGATTTCAAGGCACATCTGCCATTTGCAATGCATATTCGATGCATACAAAGGAATGGTATTTTTCATGATGCGACTCAAGCAAGATTTAAACTTACACGGCATGCATGTAAGATTGAGTGCAAACTATGGTAAGATGAGAGTGGTTAGTATGTGGCCTTCACTATTGCCCTTGAGGTGAATAGTGTTTAGATTTCAGAGATACAGCATGGAAACAGGCCCTTCGGCCCACCGTGTCCATGCTGACCATCGACCATCATCGATCGCCCGTTCACACATTTAGCCTCATGTTAACCCATTTGCTCTTCACAGGGGCGATTTACTGAGGCTAATGGGATCCCACAGACCCAGACAGGAAACCCACGCAGTCACGTGGAGAATGTGCAAAATCCACACAGACGTTACCCGAGGTCAGGATGGAACCCGGTTCTCCGGTGCTGTCGGGCAGCAAGTCTAGCCACTGCACCACTGTGCTACCCCGAGGATAGACTTAACGTGAAGATTGAACATATGAGGGGGAAACAGCTTATAAAAATAATGTAGATGCAAAGAATGGGCTTTAATTATCAGCATCGGGGATGGATGGTGTGTTTGGGGACTGTGAGCGCTTTGTTAGTTGGCACCGTGGTGTCGCCTTGCTACATGTGGGGGGGTGGGAGATTGCAACCTTCACGTGGTCCACCCTGTTTCTACAAATGCAATCAACCTGGCGTGCACAAACAAAAGATCAAACAGAACTAGCTGTCCTACAACTTTAGGCTGTGCACGCCACACGCAAGAAACATAGAAGGGTACACAAAAAGCTGGAGAAACTCAGCGGGTGCAGCAGCATCTAAGGAGCGAAGGAGATAGGCGACGTTTCGGGTCGAGACCCTTCTTCAGACTGGGGGAACATAGAAATTAGGTGCAGGAGTAGGCCATTCGGCCCTTCGAGCCTGCACCGCCATTCAATATGATCATGGCTGATCATCCAACTCAGTATCCCGTACCTGCCTTCTCTCCATACCCTCTGATCCCCTTAGCCACTTGTGTCACATCTAACTCCCTCTTAAATATAGCCAATGAACTGGCCTCAACTACCCTCTGTGGCAGAGAGTTCCAGAGACCCACCACTCTCTGGGTGAAAAAAGTCCTTCTCATCTCAGTCCTAAAGGATTTCCCCCTTATCCTTAAGCTGTGACCCCTTGACCTGGACTTCCCCAACATCGGGAACAATCTTCCTGCATCTAGCCTGTCCAACCCCTTAAGAATTTTGTAAGTTTCTATAAGATCCCCTCTCAACCTCCTAAATTCTAGAGAGTATAAACCGAGTCTATGCAGTCTTTGTTGATAAGACAGTCCTGACATCCCAGGAATCAGTCTGGTGAACCTTCTCTGCACTCCCTCTATGGCAATAATGTCCTTCCTCAGATTTGGAGACCAGAACTGTACGCAAGAAGCAGGTACATGTGAAGGGTAAACCATCCAAACGCATCCAAAGATCCAGTTGATATTAAAACATTCCACATTTCTCTGGAACTTCGGAGGCTGAGGAGTGACTTGCTTGAAATATATAACATGAGGCCAAGATAGGGTAGGCAGCCAGAATCTTTCTCCCAGGGTACAAATGTCCAAGATTAGAGGGCATAGCTATAAGGTGAGAGGGGAAAGTTTTAATCGAGAGATACGGGACAATTCTTTTCACACAGAGAATAGTGGGGGTGTGGAACGCTTTGCCATGGGTGGTGGTGGGGGCAGATAGTCAGAATGTATTGTCTGAAGGAGGGTTTCAGCCCGAAAATGTGCCTATTTCCTTCGCTCCATAGATGCTGCCTCACCCGATGAGTTTCTCCAGCATCGTTGTCTACCTTAGTTTATGGTCACGTGTACCGAGGTACAGTGAAAAGCTTTTGTTGCCTGCTAACCAGCCATCGGAAAGACAATACATGATTACAATCAAAACATCCACATTGTACAGATACATGATAAGGGAATAACGTTTAGTTCTTCCCGGTGTGCCGGGAATGCCAGCTGATCTACATCGGTGAGACCAAGCGGAGGCTTGGCGATCGTTTCGCCGACCACCTCCGCTTGGTCCGCAATAACCGACCCGACCTCCCGGTGGCTCAGCACTTCAACTCCCCCTCCCATTCCGTATCCGACCTCTCGGTCCTGGGCCTCCTCCACGGCCAGAGTGAGCAACACACGCAAGTTGGAGGAACAGCACCTCATATTCCGCTTGGGGAGTCTGCATCCTCTGGGCTTAAACATTGAATTTTCTCAATTCTGTTAACCCTGGCTGCCTCCTCCCCTTCCCACCTCTCCCTCAGCCCTCGGGCCCTGGCATTCCTTCTCCATCTCCCCCCCCCCCCCCCCAAGTCGCACTAGCTTCTCATTTTCACACTACAAACAGCTTACAATGGCCTGTTTCTTTTATCATCAAGGGTTACACACAAATCTGGAGAAACTCAGCGGGTGCAGCAGCATCTAAGGAGCGAAGGAGATAGGCGACATTTCGGGTCGAGACCCTTCTTCAGACCCTTCTTCTCCTTTATCATCAATACTTTTTTGCATATCTTTCATTCATTGTTCTTTATCTCTCCACATCACTGTCTATATCTCTCGTTTCCCTGATCCCTGACCAGTCTGAAGTCGCCTATCTCCTTCGCTCCTTAGATGCTGCTGCACCCGCTGAGTTTCTCCAGCTTTTTGTGTAACCCTCGATTCTCCAGCATCTGCAGTTCCTTCTTTAACAATAACGTTTAGTGCCAGGTCAAGCCAGTAAAGTCCGATCAAAGATAGTCCGAGGGTCCCCTTGGAGGTAGATAGTAGTTGGGCACTGCTCTCTGGTTGTGGTAGGGTGGTTCGGTTGCCTGATGACAGCTGGGAAGAAACTGTCCCTGAATCTGGAGGTGTGCGTTTTCACACTTCTACATCTTTTGCCCGATGCCAGAGGGGAGAAGAGGGAGTGTCCGGGGTGTGACTCGTCCTTGATTATGCTGCAGGTCTTGTCCAGGCAGCGTGAAGTATAAATGTAGTCAATGGAAGGGAGTTGGAAGGAA
This sequence comes from Raja brachyura, assembly GCA_963514005.1. Next base: position 7,905,446 of record OY740815.1, read on the forward strand.
CTGCAGATGCTGGTTTAACCCTAAGATAGACACAAAAAGCCAGAGCAACTTAATGGGTCAGGCAGCATCTCTGGAGAAAAGGAATAAGTGACGTTTCGGGTCGAGATCCTTCTTCCATCTGAAGTTCCGTCTGAAGAAGGGTCTCGACCCGAAACGTCACCAATTCCTTTTCTCCTGAGATGCTGTCTGACCCACTAAGTTACTCCAGCTTTTTGTGTCGATCAAAGGAAGGGAGCTTGTGGAATTCTCTGCCTCAGAGGGCGGTGGAGGCAGGTTCTCTGGATGCTTTCAAGAGAGAGCTAGATAGGGCTCTTAAAAATAGTGGAGTCAGGGGACATGGGGAGAAGGCAGGAACGGGGTACTGATTGAGGATGATCAGCCATGATCACATTGAATGGCAGTGCTGGCTCGAAGGGCCGAATGGCCTACTCCTGCACCTATTGTCTATTGTATATTGTTGCTTTGTGTGATATCATAGTGGTGTTTAAGAGGCTTTTAGATAGGCACATGGAAGTGCAATGGATAGAGGCAGATAGATCGTACGCAGGCATCTATTCCTTCTCTCCATAGATGCTGCCTCACCCGCTGAGTTTCTCCAGCACTTTTGTCTACCTTCGATTTTCCCAGCATCTGCAGTTCTTTCTTAAACAGTTTTAGGGACAGTTTCTTTTCAGCTGTTATCAGGCAACTGAACCACCCTAAAGGGCCTGTCCCACCAGCATGCAACTCTATGCGATGAGCACGGCCTAACGTGGTCGCTTGAGCCGTCCGGTGTCACGGGGCCGGTCCCACTTCGATCGCCGGAGCCGTGCAGAATTGTGTGGAGTTCGTCCCGACATCGCGCGGGGCTCTGAAAAACTATGTTCAAAAATTCCGTGCGGCAACGGCTTGTCAGCTCGCAGTCGCCTCGACACATTACAACGTCGTGCTTCTGTGACCCTCTCTGTAGGTGCCTCCGTGACCCTCTATGTGTGTGGCTCCCTGGCCCTCTGTGTGTGTGCCTCTGTGCCCCTCTCTGTGTGCCCCTCTCTGTCCTGGCGAACTTACCTTTAAGACTTCGCTCCAAGTTCGCCTCACTTTGCGCCGCGTTGCGCCACTCACCCGACCTCCGCGCGGCCCCCGCTTCTAGTTTGATCGTGCTCACCGCATGGAGTCGGATGCTGGTAGGACAGGCCCTTAACACAACCAGCGAGCAGTCCTAAAACCACTATCTACCTGATTGGAGACCCTTGGGCTATCTTTAATCGGACTTTACTGGCATGTATCATGCATTAAACATTATTTGCGTTCTTCCCTTTATCATGTATCTGCACACTGTAGATCACACGAATGTGATGAGTGCGAAGGAACTGCAGATGCTGGAAAATCACAGGTCTGCCGGCAGGTGAGATCAGATTCAATTGGCATTATGTTCGGCACAAACATTGTGGGTTAAAGGGCCGTTCCCCATGCTGTTCTGTGTTGGAGGAGATTACTTGTGCCCCCAGATATTCCGACTTCATTCACCTCCATGCTATATGTGGGACGGAGCTGGTAAGACCCGTCGCAGTTGCTCGAAATGAAGTGCTTTGAAGAGCCTGGGAGATGTGGTCAGGCACTTTATGAATATAAACATATTTTTCTTTCATCCAATCCCATTCACAGCAGGTGCAGGCAAGAGAGGGTTTTTTATTGATTTCGAAAATGAAATAATCTTGGAAAGAATGTGGCAGGCTCACTCCTGCTGGTGACCGAAACCGAAAGCTAGATATCAATGCCACACTGATTACAGATTCCACCAGGTGCTATAAATTCACTTAAATAATCAAGCTGTGCCTGTGAAAATCAAAAAGAAAAATTCATATGTACGAGGGGCAGCTCGATGGTGCAGCTAATCCAGCTGCTGCTTCACAGCTCCAGTGACCTGGGTTCGATCCCGACAACAGGCGTTACTTAGCGACAGAAGCAAAATGCTGGAGTAACTCAGCGGGACAGGCAGCTTCTCTGGAGAGAAGGAATGGGTGACGTTTCGGGTCGAGACCCTTCTTCAGACCGAACTTCAGACGGAAGAAGGATCTCGACCCGAAACATCACTTATTCCTTTTCTCCAGAGATGCTGCCTGACCCATTGACCCAGTCGGGGGAGAGGGAGATATGGAAGCATAAGGTGTGAAAACAAGAGATCACATGTGTCTCCAGCTTCCCCTGAAACGGAACAATGAAGTTCTTACTTGCAGCAGCACAACACATATGTAAACATGTGTAGGAAGGAACTGCAGATGCTGGTTTAAATCAAAGGTAGACACAAAATGCTGGAGTAACTCAGCGTTTGAGGCAGCATCTCTGGAGAGAAGGAATGGGTGACGCTTCGGGGCGAGACCATTCCTTTCCTCCAGAGAGGCTTGCCTCACCCGCTGAGTTACTCCAGCATTTTGTGTCTACATATGTAAACATAATACATACTACTGTGCAAACTCCACAGAGACAGGAGACCGCACCTGATGTTGGGACTGAACCCGGCTCTCTGACACCATGAGGCATCCCAAATCCCATTCAGAGTCTAAAGGACCTGTCCCACCAGCATGCAACTCCATGCGATGAGTGCGACCTAACGTGGTCGCTTGAGCCGTCCGGCGTCGCGGGGCCGGTCCCACTTCGATCGCTGGAGCCGTGCGGAATTGTGCGGAGTTCGTCCCGACATCGCGCGGGGCTCCGAAAAACTGACCATGTTCAAAAATTCCGCGCAGCAACGGCTTGTCGGCTCGCAGTCGCCTCGACGCATTACACACTGCCTTGACGTCGTGCCTCCGTGACCCTCTCTGTAGGTGCCTCCGTGACCCTCTATGTGTGTGGCTCCGTGGCCCTCTCTGTGTGTGCCTCTGTGCCCCTCTCTGTGTGTCCCTCTCTGTCCTGGCGAACTTACCTTTAAGACTTCGCTCCAAGTTCGCCTCACTTTGCGCCGCGTTGCGCCACTCACCCGACCTCCGCGCGGCCCCTGCTGCCAGTTTGGTCGGGCTTGCCGCATGCAGGTGCATGCTGGTGGGAACAGCCCTGTACAGGGATCACCCGACCGCCGACCAGCCTCCTCTTCTAGTTTGATCGCGCTCATCACATGGAGTCGGATGCTGGTAGGACAGGCCCTTTACATTCATTGATGCATTAAGGTGAATGGAACCTGTTGCTGGGTGCAAGATATTCCAATACTGTGCCATTGTAACAATGACAGGGAAGACAATAAAGTGTATTTACATTAATGCGTCTCACTGATCACTGAAGATTGGGCAAGGTACCAAGTGGCCATTGAACAAAGACTTCAAGACATCATTGCTTCTGTCAGTTAATATTCTGGGTGTTGTTATATCCGTTAACATTGTGCAGAACGATCTAAAGTTTGGGTATCTAGGATTTTTCAGAACCCTTTAGAAATTTGCAGGTACTGCTGTAATGTTTAAGAAACATTGAGACAGCTAGATGGACATGACAGGTTTTGAGGGAAATGGCCAAATGCAGGCAGGTGGGACTAGTGTATGGGACATGTTGGCTGGCATGGGCAAGTTGGGCCGATGGGCCTGATTCTACGCTCTATGCCTCTATTACTAAATCCACAGGAGAGTGAATATTCAAAGTTATGGCCCTGTCCCACGGTACGAGTTCATTCCAAGAGCTCTCCCGAGTTTAAAAAAATCAAACTCGTGGTGAGCACGGAGAATGAACGTAGCGGGTACGTCGGAGCTCGGGGACGTCTCTTAGCGGCTTGTAACACTAACGGCAGGTACGCGGGAAGACTCGCTAACGACAGGTAAGCACGGGAAGACTCGTGATGATTTTTCAACTTGATGAAAAATGTCCACGAGAGCCCCGAGTACCGACGAGTGACCATTACCGTAAAGCTCCGAGTTCGGATCGGGGCAAACTCGGGAGAGCTCTTGGAATGAACTCGTACTGTGGGACAGGGCCATTATACCATCAGTTGAGATGTTCACCCATTGTAAATATGTAATTCTAAATTACCTATCTGCACCAAAATGCTGGAATTAAGTAAATAATGATACTCTCGGTTTCCTCCCACATCCCAAATACGTGCAGGTTTGTAGGTTAATTGGCTTCTGTAAATTTCCCTTGGTGTGTAGGATGGGAAAGTGGAATAACATAGAACTAGTGGAACAATGGTCAACTTGGCCTCGGTGGGCCGAAGGGCTTGTTTCCACATTGTATCTCCAAACTAAACCAAGGTTTCCTCCCACATCCCAGTGATTTGGAGATGAGCAGGTTAATTGGCCACTACAATCCGTCCCTCGCGTGTGGGTGAGTGGCAGATTTGGGGAGGCTGATGGGAATGTGGGGTCGTTAGGTTACAGGCACATAAAGGGTGGCGGGTGAATGGAACGAGCTGCCGGGGGAGGTAGCAGAGGCAGGTACTGTCACAATGTTTAATAAGCAATTCGAAAGGTACATGGAAAGGACAGGTTGGGAGGGATATTGGCCAAATGCAGGCAAGTAGGACCAGTGTAGGTTGGGCATGTTGGGCGATGTGTGCAAGTTGTGCCGAAGGGCCTGTTTCCACTCTGTATCACTCTACGACTCTGCATAGACGCAGTGGGCTAGCATGTTCTCTCTCTATGTCCCAGGAAATATCAAGTGCAGTCGATCTGTCTGAATAATTTCAACATCGGAGAGCATAACGGTAGAGTTGCTGCCTTACAGCTCCAGAGTCCTGGGTTCAATCCTGACCACGGGTGCTTGTCTGTGCCGACCACCGTGGTATTTCCTTTCTTACATTCCGTTTGTATCTCCTAATGTAGACAATAGAAAATTGACGACAGGTGCAGGAGTAGGCCATTCGGCCCTTCGAGGCAGCACCGCCATTCAATGGGATCATGGCTGATCATCCCCAATCAGTACCCCGTTCCTGCCTTCTCCCCATATCCCCTGACTCCGCTATTTTTAAGAGCCCTATCTAGCTCTCTCTTGAAAGCATCCAGAGAACCTGCCTCCACCGCCCTCTGAGGCAGAGAATTCCACAGACTCACCACTCTCTGTGAGTTAAAGTGTTTCCTCGTCTCCGCTCTAAATGGCTTACTCCTTATTCTTAAACTGTGTGGCCCCTGGTTCTGGACTCCCCCAACATCGGGAACATGTTTCCTGCCTCTAGCGTGTCCAAGCCCTTAACAATCTTATATGTTTCAATGAGATCCCCTCTCATCCTTCTAAACTCCAGAGTGTACAAGCCCAGCCGCTCCATTCTCTCAGCGTATGACAGTCCCGCCATCCCGGGAATTAACCTTGTAAACCTTAAGAATTTTGTAAGTTTCTGTAAGATCCCCCCTCAATGTTCTAAATTCTAGTGAGTACAAGCTGAGCCTATCCAGTCTTTCTTTATATGCAAGTCCTGACATCCCAGGAATTGTCAGCTTTCACAGGAACCAAAAAAAGTTAATTTTGGACACTATTGAAAAAACATGCAAAACCTTCTCTACTTGGAGAATAAAATCTGATTCTGATTCTGATCAATAGCTGCTTCTTACCTTGGCCGCGGGAACTCCCTCAGGGGGACGACAATGCAGGATTATCTTCCCTTCAAGAGGAACCTCCTTTGCCTGTGGATCTTGTTCAAAGTTTTTTCTCAGATCTGTGGGGGTGGAGGGAGGAGGAGAAACCAAAAGATCAGTTCATTCACAAACGCAGTTTGACTTGGCTTTCAGTCCCAGCCACGGCATTGCCTGCGGACCGAGTGATCTTTCAGATCAATGCGTCCATCTGGCGTGGGGTGGGCCGAAGGGATCTGTGGAGATGATTCAGCCCTTCCAGCCTGTGGCATCATTCAACTGCATCCTGGCTGATCAATGATCAAAGTCCACAGACCCACCTTTGCTCGATCGCCCCTCATTAAAAATCTAGCAATCTCAGATGTGAAGTTCAGAGTTGGCTTGCCACTTGCAGATGCGAGTTCCAAATTCCTCACGCCCTCAGAGAGTAAACGTGCTTCCAAAATTTCTCTCCTGAAAGTGATACGTTTTTTAAAAATTGCACATATATGAAGTGAATGCAGAAACTATTGCCTAAAATTTGAGAATTCAAGACAGAGGGGGAATTCTTTCAAGCAGTAGGGCCGGGCTGGATGAGCCAAATGGGTCCCAACTTAAAACATCACCCATCTACATTCTCCAGAGATGCTGCCTGACCCGCTGAGTACGAGCACTTTGTGTCCTCTTTTGTAAACCAGCGTATGGCAGTTCCTTTAATTCTGAACCGAATGGATAAACCAATAGGTCTGGCCATTGAAGACAGACACAAAATGCTGGGGCAACTCAGCGGGACAGGCAGCATCTCTGGAGAGAAGGAATGGGTGACGTTTCGGGGTGGAGACTGCCCATTGAGATTGGCTAGAAATGGTGAATTTGACTTTGAGCTTCACTGCAAGTAATAAGGTGACAACTTTCTCGACGGGGAGTTAATAGCTGGCAGAAAGTTCTTGCAGTTGCATCGTAAGAATAAAGAGATCTGTAAGTAAAAGTGATGCATCAGCTGTAAGTAGTCATAACTTCTACCCTAGAGGCAAAGTCGATGTCAATTAACATGCAACCATTGCCGTTCCCCCACACCTCCCCTCTCCCAACATTATTCTGTACTCCTTTCTCACTCAGAAGACCAGGAACTGTAATCTGATTGCTGGATCAGCAAGACAATAGCAACAGGCGCGGAAATCGCTGTCGAAACATGCGGGGGACACCATTTCTTGGGGGCCGCGCGCATGCGCACACGCACACGCACGATGGGCAGCAGCAACAGCAGCTTCGTCCGGCCTGAACCGTGAGGCTTGAATCAGCCCGTTCACGGGGTCTGTCATCGGCCGGCGGGGGCTTCGACATCGGGAGAACTCGATGCAGCAGCGTGATTTTAAGCCACGCCGAGCGCGGAAAGGCCTAGCGAATGGGCCGATTCAGCCCTTAGAAAGCGGCTGATAAAGTCCGGATTTTAAAACATGGGGGGTGGGGGTAGGGGATCGTCCCCTACTTCTCAAAGCAGTGGGAGGACGTGTCCCCCCCATGTACCCCCTCGGGATTTCCGCCCCTGAACAGCGGCAATGCAGATTCAATCTCCCTCAGTCTGACACTTCAGAAGGGTTCCAACCTGAAACGTCACCCATTCCTTTTCTCCATAAGATGCCGCCTGACCCGCTTAGTTGCTCCAGCTGTTCGAGTCCAGCTTCGGTGTAAACCAGCATCTGCAGTTCCTTCGTACACACTTGTGACACCGCTTGTAGATTGTGGAGATGCAGCGTGGAAACAGGCCCCTCAGCCCACCGAGTCTGAGCCGACCAGCGACCACCCCCGTACACAAAATGGTTAGGGTTTGGGCGGCACGGTGGCGCAGCGGTAGAGTTGCTGCCTTACAGCGCTTACACCGCCGTAGACCCGGGTTCGATCCCGACAACGGGTGCCGTCTGTACGGAGTTTGTACGTTCTCCCCGCGACCTGTGTGGGTTTTCTCCAAGATCTTCGGTTTCCTCCCACACTCCAAAGACGTGCAGGTTTGTAGGTTAATTGGCTCGGTATAAGTGTAAATTGTCCCTAGTGTGTGTAAGGTAGTGTTAATGTGCGGGGATCGCTGGTCGGCATGGAATTGGTGGGCCGAAGGGCCTGTTTCCGCGCTGCATCTCTAATCTAAACTATGTCTTGGTTATTTAGGTGTCTATATAAATGTTTCTTAAATGTGGGAATTGTTTCAGCTTCCAGTACCAGCCAGAATTGTTCGAGGAATTAACCAGAGTGCACAGGAAATTCACCAGGATGTTATCGGGACTGGAGGACTTCCGTTATGTAAAGAGATCAGGCAGGGTGGGCACAGAGTGCTGGTGTAATGCCCCTGTCCCACTTAGGGAACCTGAACGGAAACCTCTGGAGACTTTGCGCCCCACCCAAGGTTTCCGTGCGGTTCCCGAAGGTTTTTGTCAGTCTCCCTAATGGTGGAAAGTGGTTTCCGTTTTAAAAATCGGTAATTTTTTAGTCGACTCCGGTTGCGATGCTAGTTGAAGGTGGTTGCCGGTGGACGAAAACCTCCGGGAACCACAAGGAAACCTTGGGTGGGGCGCAAAGTCTCCAGAGGTTTCCGTTCAGGTTTCCTAAGTGGGACAGGGGCATTAACTCAACGGGTCAGGCAGCATCTCTGGTGAAAAAGGATGGGAGACGGTAAGACCAGTAAGGGGAGAGGATGGAGAGAGAGGGAAAACAAGGGCTATTTGAAGTTAGAGAAGTCAATGTTCATACCGCTGAGGTGTAAGCTACCCAAGCGAAATATGAGGTGCTGTTCCTCCAATTTGTGCTGGGCCTCACTCTGACAATGGAGGAGGCCCAGGACAGAGAGGTCAGTGTGGGAATGGGGGGTGGGGGGGGTTAAAGTGCTGAGCAACTGGTTCTTCACCAAACGAACATCAGTAGTTCAAGGAGACCAACTAGTGCAAGTGGTTTAAGCTCACCCACACCTTCTCACGGGCTATTTGGGGTGGCCAATAAAATTAGTTTGTTTTATTGTCACGTGTACCGAGATGCAGTGAAAAGCTTTTTGTTGCGTGCTAACCAGCCAGCGGAAAGACAATACGTGATTACAATCGAGCCGTCCACAGTGTACAAAAACATGATAAAGGGAATAGTGAATAGTGCAAATCAATGATCAATGATAGTCTGAGGGTCTCCAATGAGGCAGACAGTAGCTCAGGACCGCTCTCTAATTGTTGGTAGGATGGTTCAGTTGCCTGATAACAGCTGGGAAGAAACTGGCCCTGAATCTGGTGGTGGTGTGTTTTTGCTAGAATCTCGAGGTCTGTGGGAGAAGGGGGAGTGGCCGGGGTTGGGACTTGCCCCTGATTATGCTGCTGGCCTCGCTGAGGCAGCGTGAGGTATACATGGAGTCAATAGAAGGGAGATGGGTTTGCCTGATGGTCTGGGCTGCGTCAACAATTCCCTGCAAATTTCTTGCGGTCTTGGATGGAGCTGTTCCCAAAGCATGCCACATGATTAAATGCCACCTACGGCGCATCTGTAGGAGTTGGCGAGAGTTGCTGGGGACATACCGGATCTCCTCGGCCTTCCAAGGAAGTAGGGGCGTTATAGTCTTGCTAGCATCATTCACTTCCCAAACAAAAACAAGTCCATCAAAAATAAAATCCCACCGCGTCCTATTGATACCTTGCATTCCCACCGAGCTTTGTATCATCGTCAAACCTAGATAAAGCATGTCGAAAACTATTATCGAAGTCATTAATATAAATTGTAAATAGCTGAGGCTTTGGCACTGATCCTTGCGTAACCCCATTAGTAACAGACAACCATCCTGAAAACGATCCAATTATTCCCGACCTCTGCCCTTTGACCTTCCTCTATCCCTACTTATTCATTGCTCCCAGTCCCGCAACACTTTCTTCAGCAGAGAGTCGAAAGCAAATCCACTGGCTCACCCTATCACCAATTCAATGCATTCACAAACTACCCTTTCATACATAAAAGCATGGATATGACGTGAATGCGGATCACCATATTTTCATGTACATAATAATAAATAATTCTTTCTTGATTTTTTTTCCCCCCATTTTTTCTTCTTCACATTTTCCTTCAATTTATTTCAGGCCTACTGATTTTAGTTTAGTTCCGAGACACAGCATGGACCCACCATGAGGTCATCTGGAACAGGAATAGAATTAGGCCATTCGCCCCATCAATTCAATCATGGCCAATCTATCACCCCCCCCTCAACCGCATTCCCCTGCCTTCTCCCCATAACCTCTGACACCTGTACTAATCAAGAATCTATCTATCCCTGCCTTAAAAATATCCATTGACTTGGCCTACACAGCCTTCTGTGACAAAGAATTCCACAGATTCACCACCCTCTGCCTAAAGAAATTCATCCTCATCTCCTTCCTAAAAGAACATCCTTTAATTCTGATGCTATGACCTCTAGTCCTTGACTTTCCCACTAGTGGAAACATCCTCCCCACATCCACTCTATCCAAGCCTTTCACTAGTCTGTATGTTTCAATGAGGTCCCCCCTCGTTCTTCTAAACTCCAGCGAGTACAGGCCCAGTGCCCACAAACGCTCGTCATAGGTTAACCCACTCATTCCTGGGATCGTTCTTGTAAACCTCCTCTGGACCCTCTCCAGAGCCAGCACATCCTTCCTCAGATACGGTGCCCACAATTGCTCATCATATTTCAAGTCCCTGCTGACCACTGATCACTCGTGCAATAGTTCTATGTTGTCCCACTTACGCATTCACTCCAGAGGCGATTTACAGAAGCCAATTAACCTACAACCCCGCACACCTTCGGGATGTTGGAGGAAACTGGTGCTAAGGGGAGCCCAGGTGGTGACAGGGAGAACGTGCAAACTCCACACAGGCAGCACTCGAGGTCAGGATCGAACCCGGGGCTCGGGCGCTGTGAGGCAGCAGCTCTATGTTTTGGCCTCCGATTCATCTCCTTTCTCTCTTCCCACCATGGCATGAAGAATTGTTCGAGACAGTCTCCCCAATGAGCTGTTTGCTTCTCCATATTGAGAAGGTGGAGGGGGCTGGGAGCGGGGGAAAGCACAGTGGCGCATCTCGTAGAGTCACTACCTCACAGCACCCAAGACCCAGGTTTGATCCTGACCTCAGGTGCTGTTTATGTGGAGTTTGCACACTCCATGTGTGTATTTACGTATATAACGGTATATGGACACACTGATCTGTTTTGTAGTCAACGCCTACTATGTTCTGTTGTGCTGAAGCAAAGCAAGAATTTCATTGTCCTATCAGGGACACGTGACAATAAACTCACTTGAACTTGAAATTTCTCCTCATCTCCTCTCTAAAGGCACTTCCTATTATTCTGACACTCTGTCCCCGAATCTCCCATTGGTGGAACCAACCTCCCCACATCCACTCAAACACTACTTCATGCCTCTTTATCTATTGTGTAGGAAGGAACTGCAGGTGCTGGTTTCCACGGAAGGTGGACACAAAATGGTGGAGTAACTCAGCGGGACTGGTGGCGACTCTGGAGAAAAGGAACGGGTGACGTTTTGGGTCGAGACCCGTCTTTTCTCCTCCTTTGCGTATCTCCAAGGCTTTTCCAATCCTTAGTCCTACAACTCTTCAGTCAACGTTATAAACATCTACTCGGAATCTAATTCTATGCTTCATCACTTTAATGCCCATTGGATAGAACACGTTCTAATCGGAAAATTTATTTCTCAGCGGGCTGCTGAGATTTACTAAATATTTCTTGAAAGTGGATTGAAAGACATCAGCGTCCCTCTGTAGAACGTGGACGGTTTGAATACACAGTTTACAAATAAACATTAAACCTGTCCGATCCCAGTTCCTGCCACATTCACCTATTCAAGCGAATAGGCCATTTAGGACTGTGATGAGGAAAATCTTCTTCACCCAGAGAGTTGTGAATCTGTGGAATTCTCTGCCACAGAAGGCAGTGGAGGCCAATTCACTGGATGTTTTCAAGAGGGAGTTAGATTTAGCTCTTGGGGCTAACGGAATCAGGGATATGGGGAGAAGGCAGGAACTGGGTATTATAGAAAATAGACAATAGACAATAGGTGCAGGAGTAGGTCATTCGGCCCTTCGAGCCAGCACCGCCATTCAATGTGATCATGGCTGATCATCCCCAATCAGTACCCCGTTCCTGCCTACTCCCCATATCCCCTGACTCCGCTATTTTTAAGAGCCCTATCTAACTCTCTCTTGAAAGCATCCAGAGAACCTGCCTCCACCGCCCTCTGAGGCAGGGAATTCTGCAGACTCACCACTCTCTGTGAGAAAAATTGTTCCTCGTCTCCGTTCTAAATGGCTTACTCCTTATTCTCAAACTGTGGCCCCTGGTTCTGGACTCCCCCAACATCGGGAACATGTTTCCTGCCTCTAGCGTGTCCAAGCCCTTAACAATCTTATATGTTTCAATGAGATCCCCTCTCATCCTTCTAAACTCCAGAGTGTACAAGCCCAGTCAGTGCTCGTATTAATTTTGGACGATCAGCCATGATCATATTGAATGGCGGTGCTGACTTGAAGGGCCGAATGGCCTACGCCTGCACTTATTTTCCACGCTTTTCTATGTTTCAATCCTCCTCCACAGGTTTCTTACACACGCCCTGGTTTAAACAGAGCTGCGTTGGAGAAAGCCTCTCTTTAGCATGCAAGGCTACGAGCAAACAGAAATCTTCCACCATGCCGACGGTGGCATTTATCTCTTGCTAGTGTGCTCTGTGAAACACAAGTCATTACAAGACCCACAACCTGCCACATAAAAAAAAAAAGTGGTCCATGCATTATTTAGAGCCCATAGCCAACAGCTTCAGTATGCCGCACTTGCAAGTTGCCCAGGCTCTCTAGTTCACACGGTGCTCCAATTATTCAAGCGGAACCAGTTTGATGGACTACCTACCCAACAGCAGCCAAAGCCTGTAAGGACTGCAGAGTAGGATAGCTAATTCATCTCTGTAGGAGCGTGCACAGCAAAGATCCTATAGCGGAGCAAGATAGCCCACTCC
>OY740815.1:7922968-8037968 GCA_963514005.1 Raja brachyura
GGGCCGAAGGGCCTGATTCCACACTGTATTGAAATGAATACTGGCATTCCCTCTCTCTCTATCTCTCCCCCACCCAAGTCGCACTAGCTTCTCATGTTCACACTACAAACAGCTTACAATGGCCTGTTTCCTTTATCATCGATACTTCTTTGCATATCTTTCATTCATTGTTCTTTATCTCTCCACATCACTGTCTATATCTCTCGTTTCCCTGATCTCTAACCAGTCTGAAGAAGGGTCTCAACCCGAAACATTGCCTATCTCCTTCGCTCCTTAGATGCTGCTGCACCCGCTGAGTTTCTCCAGCCTTTTGTGTACCCTGAATTGAGTACTGTATTGTCACATGTGACAAGTCACAGTGAAATTCTTTACTCGCGTACCCAAGGTATGCAAAAAGTCGCCACATAAAGGGCGCTTACAATGTTACAAATTACCCCAGTGCAAGGTTCCACTTTGTCCCCCCCCCCTCCCTCACAGCATCCCCCCACGCCAGCCCCTTTGACTCACTCACTCTACAACTGCATCTTGCACTCACTGAAATCTGGTCCGATTGAAGGCGACACGGCCTCATTCTTGGAGGAGGAACTTTTCTCGCAGCGGCCGGGAGCGCGAGTGCACAGTCAGCGAAAGCAAGAAAGATCAATCTTCCCCCATCGCCCTGGAATGGTGCCCGAGATAAAACCAGCTCGCCAGCAGTTACCATGTCGGAAGCAAGGAACATATCTCTCTGCAAAGTCCTAATTTGCACTTCTGTTCGATGCGACTCATCTCATTGTCCAGTTATTCATAGTAACTGGGATAATTTAACATGAAAGATAAATCGACTCTGCGCATAAAATTACAATTAGCGTTACTGTCAATGGCCTCCATATCTTCCTCAGGATGCAGTTGCAAAGAAGCATCTGCTACATAATTACTGCAAAAATACAATTTGTCAAAACATAATTATTAATTACTCAGAGAAGAATTTACACAATGTTGTGAGTTCTGTACAAAACGCGACCAATATTCACGCAATAAATCACAGAGCAGGGAATTGCTTAGGGGTGAAGGTTGCATGGGGGGGGGTTGATACAAATTCCCCCAAATATTAATCTAAGTTCTATTATAGCACAGATTTAGTTTAGTTTTGTTTGGAGATACAGCGTGGAAAGTTACCCTTCAGCCCAGCGAGTCTGTGCCAACCAGCGATCCCCGCACACTAACACTACCCCACACACACCAGGGACAACTTACAATTACACCAAACCCAATTAACCAACAAACCTGTACGTCTTTGGAGTGTGGGAGGAAACCGGAGCACCCGGAGAAAACCCACGCAGGTCGTGGGGGGAGCGTACAAACTCTGTACAGACAGCACCCGTAGTCAGGATCGAACCCGGGTCTCTGGCGCTGTAAGGCAGCAACTCTACCGCTGTGCCACCATCCGCCTCCTATAATCTATAATCTATTAATTATAGACGATAATCTGCCTACATATAGATTATATATATGCTTATGGGCCTGTTCCACTTACGCGACTTTCTCAGCGACTGCTGGCACCCGTCATAGGTTGTTACAGGTCGCTGAAAATTTTCAACATGTTGAAAATCCAGCGGTGACCAAAACAAGGTACGATTCTTTGGGCGACTACTCACGACCGTACAGGCTTGACCCCGCGACATATGGCCAGGGTGTCACCTGTACGGTTGTGAGTCGTCTCCTCAGTCAGCCAAAGAGTCTTTCTGGTTGCTGCTAGATTTTCAACATGTGGAAAATTTTTGTCGACATGCAACGTCCTATGACGGGGTGCCGGCAGTCACCGGAAAAGTTGCGTAAGTGGGACAGGCACATTAGATTTACATGTTTAATATCTAAATATATCAAACACATTTAGATAATAATCGAAACATAGGTTGTTGGCTATGTAATTAATCTTCAGACTCAATCTTCAGTCTCTGGTACAAACAACGTATGTTCAAGGTGAGTATCATGGGCCAAATGGCCTAATTCTGCAGCTATAAAATTACAAACTTATCACCTTCCTTCAATTCCCATGCTCTTTGTATCTCATTGTCATTGTGACTAATTGTTTAGTTTACAGATACAGCAAAAAGCCAGGCCCTTCGGCCCACTGAGTCCACGCGATCATTCGCAATACTTCTATGCTATCCCACTTTCTCATCCAATCCTTACACTCCAGGGGCAATTTGACACAGGGGACAATTAACCTAGGGGACTACAAACCCGCACATCGCTGGGGCGTGGAAGGAAACCGGAGCACCCGTAGGAAACCCACATGGTCCAGTTTTACATTACCCCACTCTGGATAAAATTCCAGCCCATTGCGGACTTTGGACTTTGTCTCTGGAACTGGTGCGTGACAATATTGAGGACTATATTCTACACCCTGTATCTTCCCCTCGTTCTATCCATTGTACTTGCGTTTGACTCAATTGTATTTATGTATGGTATATCTGGTCTGCATGCAAAACAAAAGCTTTTCACTGTACCTCGGTACACTTGATAATAATAAATCTAAACCCTCTGTAACAGCATTTTAAAGACAGAACCTTGGAGAGGACAAGTTTAGAAGGACTTGGGACAAATGTGGGCAAATTTACTAATGTAGATGGGACATGGTGGTCGGCATGAATGGGTTTGGCCTAAGGCAGGGTTGGGGGACCTTTTCATGTTGGAATGGCGCATTAAGTTAGCTGCAATCTAATAAGGCCGCATATAAGAAACTTCAATTAGATATACTTCAAAATGTACATTATTTTGTAAAAATCTAACTACTCTGTGGTGTGGTGGCACCTAATGGCAGTGGGCGTTGTCTCGTTAAATGTATGTTTTGATTCTAGTTTTATTTATTTTTTAGCTGTGTATATGTTGGGGGTGGGGGGAAGCATTTAATCTCTTCCCTGTTCGGGGACCTGACTTTTCCCTTGTCGGGTCTCCAATGTCATGGGCCTAACACCGTGGAGCCGGCGCAGCCTCCGGCCGGAACTATCCTGGGGGCTCCAGTCGCGGAGCCTGCGGACTCGCCATCGTGGAGCAGGCCGACTTCGGAGCGGGAGGAGCTGTGGTTGCGTGCGGCCGCGACCCGACTTCGGAGCTTCAGAGGCTCCGGCCGCAGGCCCTGTGGACGGTAACATCGGGAGCTCCGAAAAGCAGTCTCCCACCAGGGACTTGCGAGCTCCCGATGTTACCGTCCACAAGGCCTGTGGCCGGAGCCTCCGAAGGTCCGAAGTCAGGTCTCAGCCGCAATGGCAACTTCTCCCGCTGGAATCGTGGGGTGAAATGACTTGGAGCGAGGCCTAACATTGCCCCGCACGGCTTAACGGCCACGGGACTTACCATCGCCCACCGGGGGGCTTTAACATCGGGAGCCCCAGTTCGCCTCGACGTTGCAGTTGGACTGCTGGACCGCGGGACAAGAACAAAGCGGAAGAGAGAAGACTTTGCCTTCCATCACAGTGAGGAGGTGTTGGAGATTCACTGTGAGGGATGTTTGTGTAAACTGTGTTAAGTGTGTGTCTTGGGTTTGTTTTGTAATTGTTAAGGCTGTAGAAAATGCAATTTTGTTCAAACCAAACAGTTTGAATGACAATAAAAGGCATTCTATTCTATTCTATTCTACTAACTTCAAGAAAATTGAAAAAAAATTGTTAATTCTACAGTTAACTAACCTTTTAATGACTTCATTGTGACTGCTTTTTGTGGGAGGTTAACATACATTCTAGAGTCGCCTTAGAACTAAATCATCAGCACAACAGATGTTAAAAATAGCCCTCATGACTAACTAATGTTCTAATTGTGGCCGTCAGTCGGGGAGGATTATTTAGTTGAATCTTCTTTTACTCTTTGGTATTTTAAATACGTTCATTTTAAGATTAAAATTAAAATAATAAAAGGCGAATAAAAACATATTAATAAAATAAAAGGATTTGTTCTACAAAATTTGGATTCATTCAAAAGGCCGCTCTTAATGGCCTAGAAGGCCGCAGGCTCCCCACCCCTGGCCGTAGGGGTAGTTTCCATGTAGTATGGAGCAAAATGGAACTGCAGATTCTAGTTTACACCAAAGACAGACAAAATAGTAAGGTTAAACGAGAACTTACCAGTTTGAAGTTTGATCTTTATTTTATGAGGAGTTGCGATGAGGGATTTCGTGAAGACACCGCCAGCACACATGCGCGACATTCTTCAAAGCAGCGGCGTGGAATCACAGATTAAACAACAATGACTGAAGATAGTAAGATTTAAGAAACTCTATTTACCAGTTGACCTTATGATAGAGGGTTGGGAGCGGAGGGCACAAAATCCCTCATCGCAACTCCTCATAAAATAAAGATCAAACTTCAAACTGGTAAGTTCTCATTTAATCTTCCTATTTCATTTCGGAGTCACGTGAGTGACCGTGAAGATTTCAAAGCTCTGTGATTTCATGCCCTGGACCACGTCCATGCTCACACACTGCCGCAATTCTGATGGAAGGAGTATGTTAACGTATTTCAGACTTGAACAAGCTGAAAAATAATATAGTATTTATTAATACAAATCAAAAAACCCTCACTTGGGGATAAATGTTTCTTGGGGAGCAGTACTTAAAACTGCCTCCGCAAATGTTGCGGAAGTGGCCACAGGTTTAATATAAAACCGATGGAACGTTGCTTCGCTGGCCCAGCCCGCTGTTGCGAGGATATGGTCCATGGGAACCTCCATGGTCCTCGATGGTGATGTGGATGCAGCCCTGGTAGAATGGGATTTCAAGATATTAGTATTAATACCTGCTGCATCCAATACCACCCTGAGCCACCTGGAGATAGTCTGCACCGTCACCCTGTGATGAGGTTTCTTATGGCTGATCAGTAGGCCTTTCTCCATTTTCCTCATGGTATGCATCACTTTGATATAGTGACGTATGTAGGTGGCTATGCAGAGCCTCACATCAACGGGGTATGTCGGAAATATTAATTGCAGCCCTGTAGTCCCAGGTCCGTGCTGCTTGAGTAACTCATCAATGAAGAAAGTTACTCTCTCAGGGGTTGAGACCATGTTATCCAATTTGATCTTTTGCAAGATATGAACCCGTTGTGCCGAGGTTAGCGCCATTAACATCTCCATCTTCAGGGAGAGTTTATCCAGCGGTAGTCCAATCATTGGCGACCAGCTCCTGAGTAGGGTCAATACTACCCCTATATCCCAGGTGATGTTGTACCGTGGTCGGGGAGGGTTCGAATTGAAGATACCCCTCATCAATTTGGACACGAGCTGGTGAGACCCTACTCCTATACAAAGGTAGGATGACAGTGCGCTTCTGGCACTGTTAATGGCGCTGTAGCTGAGGCCCTTATCATGATGTAGCCCCGCAAGGAATTCCAGCACATGGGGAATCGTGGCAGAGTCACATGTGATGTTGATCCGGCTGCAGTAGGCCTTCCATTTCCTGATTTGGGTGAGGTACTTTTGTCTAGTAGATTATCAGCACGATGCTGCAATGGTGCCCATGGTCCTTGGTGTTAGTCCATATTGCAGGAGTGGCCTCTTCAGAACCTGCAAGCCAACAGGTTCAGATGACCATGGCACGGATGATTTTCCCCTGTTGTGGGGTTAGTTACCAAATTCGGGCATTTATTAATATGTGCCCATGGTTCTTTAATCATCTCAAGGACCACTGGATACCATGGTTGTGTAGGCCAGTCGGGTATTATTAAGATGCCTTTTGCAGAATCTGATTTTATTTTCTGCAATACCCGACTGATGAGTCAGAATGGAGGAAATGCATAGAAAAACCATCTCCCCCAGTGCAGCGAGAAAGCGTCCATCGCTACTGCCCCAGGATCTGGTTCCCAAGATACATATGTTGGTATCTGATGGTTCAACCTGGACGCAAAAAGGTCGATATCTGGTATATTTTTCGCAAATATTTGGTGAGTTAACATCCACTCGATGTTATCATTGAATATGCGTGTCCTGGTGCCCGTCACTGTATTGAGCTTACCAGGATGGTAGGTAGCTGATATCCAAATATTTCTTTCTATACATCAGAGCAAGATTGAGTTTGCCAATTCATCACAAGATATTGACTTGATGCCACCCATATGATTCAAATATGCCACCACAGTGGTGTTATCTATTTGAAGATGGACATGCGTATGATGTAAATTCATGCAATAAGCTCGCAGCCCGTTAAATGCTCCTAGCATTTCCAAATGGTTTATCCCTTGTGATAATAGAAGGGTAGATTCGTGTAAATCCCATCTACTGCCACTACTTGAAGTGGTGTCGGTAGCTCCCCAGCATTGGGCGCTTGCGTCGGTTTGTACCACGACTGACGGGTTCGGTACAATGATGGGATTGAATGAGTCACGAACATTATCAATCCACCATTGTAATTCAACCTTTGCCTTGATTGGCAGCTGCATAGGCCTATCAAAATGTCCAGCATTTGTTTTTAATGCTGATATTTTTGTTCTTTGCAAATTTTGATAGTGTAGTGGGCCAAATCGTGCAGCTATAAATGTAGCTACTATTTTTCCAATTACTTTAACAGCATGTCTGATTGCTGGTTTCCTGGCGCAAGCAAGGTTGTTACATGCTTCAATAACATCCATTGCCTTGTTATCGGGGATGGTAACATCTGATTAGTGTTAATTGTGAATCCCAGGTAGTTCATGGCCTGTGAAGGGTAGAACTTAGATTTGTCTGGATGGATGACAAACCCTAATTTTTGAAACAATGTTTTGGTTTTGGGCAGCTCCGGGGAATGCAGCCGCTGACTCCTATCGGACGTCCCGTGGCTGGAGGCATGTTTTGCCTTGCTCCTTTTTTCCATCGTTCCCTGTGAACACAAAAAACTATCCACAGGAACTAACCAAGTCAAGGTTAGTTTCACTTACCTGAGCGGTCCTTATTGAAGGGCTGGTGAAGGAGCGCACTCCCCCTCCCCAGCCGTCCACTGCAACTGCGAGCGACGATATATCGCGCATGCGTGCTGGCGGGGTCTTCACGAAGTCACTCACGTGACTCCGAAATGAAATATGCTGTAGTAACTCATTGGGTCAGGCAGCATCTCTGGAGAAAATAGATGTGGGTCATGACCCTCTTTACCTTCTACAGACTGATTGTGGGGATGGGGGGTGGAGGGGGGGGGGGAGGGAATGGGGAAGAGGGGAAGCAAGAAAAGACCAGGAGTTTCCCCGATAGACACAAAAAGCTGGAGGAACTCAGCGGGACAGGCAGCTGAGTTCTGGAGAGAAGGAACGGGTGACGTTTCGGGTGCTCTGTGCAACATTAATCTCCAGTGTGATTTATAATCTAATTTGTCTGAAATATGTCCTGTTCCTGTTTACTCACTGAACAATCAAACTGTACTGCCTCTGTTTTCGCTGAAACTTTGGTGTCTGAAGGGCTGAAACCCAAACAGTATTCTTTCCTTCAATGTTCTATGACGACATGTACACACAAGCTTGGACTGTGGCTTCCTATATATCGGACAATTCGACAGCTGGCTCTAATCTGAAGATGGGTCTCGACCCGAAACGTCACCCGTTCCTTCTCTCCAGAGATGCTGCCTGTCCCGCTGAGTTACTCCAGCTCTTCATGTCTCCCTTCGGTTTAAATCACCATCTGCAGTTCCTTCCTATTGGTTCCCTGAATGGCTGATTGTTGACTTGGGGACGGTGTGCTCCGAAGGGGAAGACATCGTATTTGAACTGTGCAACTGGTTAATGGGCTTTGAGTGGGGGAAGTGGGGGGGAGGAAGGGAGAGGGAAGGAAGTGTTGGATGAATCTAAACTGCAGCAACTGAGCCTGTATCTTGCCTAGTGATGTTCTCTGTTGACTGACGCACTTACAGTAGTGGAATCAATCATTCGACAGCGAACAGCGAATCAGCTCCCAGAAAAGATAAGATCCCGTCCGGCAAAAATAATGTCCGTATGAAAAATGAAATCTTATTCCAGCTTTCCTGTTAACTTTATCAAACAGATAAAGAAAACACATCTTGGAAAGTTAAACGGAATCTGATGGGGATCCCATTATTATCTCCCCAACTGTTCAGCCAACATGTGAAGACACTGCATCTCCTCTCAGCTCAGTGCACTAACCCAGAAACTGTGTGAAGAGCTCTTTCCATTGAGTTTGTAAGTCACAAGGACAAATGAAGAGATACTAAAATGCAAAGGGTATTTTATTTTCAAGATCCACTCCAGAGATAGGAGCACAAAGATCGTTGCAATTAAATCCTGCCAATATTTTCATAGCTTATTTATTTTCATATTTCCTCAGGGCACACAACAAGGGAACCATCATCTCCAAGGACTTTAAGTGGGGGCTACCATCGACTCCACAGTCAAAAAGGCACAACAGAGGATGTACTTCCTACAGCAGCTGGGGGAGCACAATCTGCCACAGGCAATGATGGTCCAATTCTACACGGCCATCGTAGAGTCTGTCCTCACCTTCTCCATCATGGTCTGGTTTGGCTCAGCCACCAAGCACGACACCTGGAGGCTGCAGCGAATCGTCCGATCAGCAGAGAAGGTTATTGGCTGCAACCTTCCCTCCATTGATGAACTGTACACTGCAAGGGCCAGGAAGCGAGCGGGCAAGATCATCTCTGACCCCTCTCACCCTGGCCACAAACTCTTTGAATCACTTCCCTCTGGAAGGCCACTCCGGACTGTCAAAGCTGCCACAGCCAGACATAAATACAGTTTTTATCCACGAGTAGTTGCTCTACTCAACAGCCAAAAATCTGCAGCCTCCCTTTGATCTGGTATTTTGTTGGTTCACATGCTTGATCAATGGTGTTTTATCATTAATGTTTTATTATTATTAATGTTTAGTGTTTTCTGAGTCATTCGTAACTGTCACTGTATGTCATGTTGTTACTTGTGGGTGGAGCACCAAGGCAAATTCCTTGTATGTGAATACTTGGCCAATAAACTTACTTACTTACTCGTCCCCTCCAGTCTACGCTGGCTCTCAGAATAATCCCACCTATCTAATTTCTCCACGTATCACCCACTTCTCTCTACACTTTCACTATTGATATTGCATTGCCTGCAGGCCACCAATACTGGCGTCAATTTACAAGGGCCTCCTAACGAACCGGGTTCGATCCTGACTCCGGGCGCTTGTCTGTACGGAGTTTGTACGTTCTCCCTGTGACCTGCGTGGGTTTTCTCCGAGATCTTCGGTTTCCTCCCACAGTCTAAAGACGTGCAGGTTTGTAGGTTATTTGGCTTGGTGTAAATGCATGAATGTAAAATTGTCCCTAGTGTGTATGGACACAGTGTCAGCGTACGGGGGGTTGCTGGTCGGCGTGGATTCGGTGAGCCGAAGGTTTGATTTCGGACATCCAAACACCCACCAACTCGTTCCATACACCCACCAACCTTTGTGTATAAAGGTTACCCCTCAGGTTCCTATTAAATCATTCCCCCCCCACTTCACCTTAAACCAATATTACTCGATTCCTGGGAAGTGCAACCACCCGATCTATTCATCTCGTGATTTTTATACCTCGATAAGATCACCCCTCATCAGGTTCTAATCTGCCCCCTTGTGGACATACCTGAAGCTGACAGGCTAAATAAGGGAAGACAGACACAAAAGCTGGTGGAACTCAGCAGATCAGACAGCAGCTCTGGCGAAAAATGACAGGTTATATTTCGGGTCAGTCTGCAGAAAAGTCTCGAGTCGAAACGTCACCTATTCCTTTTTCCTGACCCGCGGAGTTACTCCAGCCCTTTTGTGTTTGTCTTCAGTTACTCACTATGCAGGCTACCTAAGGGGTTCTCTTTAGGTCCCTGTTTTTACACTGATAAAACCGTAGAGATGTACAGCATGGAAACAGGCCCTTCGGCTCCCCATGTGCATCCCAACCAAGTTACTGCACTGGGCTAGTTCTGTTTGCCTATAGACCTCTTAACCACTTCTATCATATATTGGATGTAGAAACAAGGAATTGCAGATGCAGGATTACAAAAAAGACACAAAGTGCTGGAGTAACTCAGCAGGTCAGGCAGCGTCCCTGGAAAACATGAACAGGTGATGTTTCAGGTCAGGATCCTTCTTCAGAGAATGCTGCCTGACGCGTTGAGTTACTCCAGCACTTTGTGTCTTTTTTTGTAAGCCAGCATCTGCAGTTCTTTGAACCGGTATTGTGACCACAGCACTGTGAAATGTTCTCGGGGTGTGCCTACTCTGAAGAGGTTCTCGTCCTCGCTCCGACAGAAGCTCTGTGAGATCCTCTCTCACTGCTCTTCCTCTGTGATCATCTATAACCAGCCACACCTGGCCCTCCTCACTTCCAGCTTTCTTACTCGCCCCCCGATCCCCTCTCGCTCCCCTCACAATCAGTCTGAAGAAGGGACCCGACCAGAAACGTCATCTACCCACGCTCTCCAGGGATGCTGCCTGACCCACTGAGCTAGTCCAGTATTTCGTGCCTTTTTCAGTTTAAAAGACACAGTTCCAGGAAACATGTTCCCAATGTTGGGGGAGTCCAGAACCAGGGGCCACAGTTTAAGAATAAGCCATTTAGAACGTAGTTGAGGAAAAACTTTTTCACACAGAGAGTTTGTGAGTCTGTGGAATTCTCTGCCTCAGAGGGCGGTGGTGGCCGGTTCTCTGGATGCTTTCAAGAGAGAGCTAGATAGGGCTCTTAAAAATAGCGGAGTCAGGGGATATGGGGAGAAGGCAGGAACGGGGTACTGATTGGGGATGATCAGCCACGATCACATTGAATGGCGGTGCTGGCTCAAAGGGCCGAATGGCCTACTCCTGCACCTACTGTCTATTGTTGTGTCAACTTTCACTGCCAAGACCCCAAGTTGGGGAACTGTTGATCTCATCCTCCAGTCGGCGTGGAGCAAAGTTTGAGTTTCAGATTTAGTTTTGGAGACACAGCTCGGAAACAGGCCCTTCGGCCCATCGATTCCATGCCGTCTATCGATCTACCCTACACTAGTTCTATGTTATCCCAGTTCTGCATCGTACACACTGGAGGAATTTGTCGAAGCCAATTAACCAGCAACCTGCACGCCTTTGGAGTGTGGGAGGAAACCGGAGCTCCCGGAGAAAACCCACGCGGTCCGCACAGCCGACACCCGGAGCCAGGATCGAACCCGAGTCTCTGGCGCTGTGTGGCAGCAACTCTACCGCTGCGCCATCGTGCTGACCAGCATCAGTGACTACATGTGCCCATCAAGTGACAGCATTTAAGCCAAGAAGTGAGATACATGGCATTTATAATTGTATAATACTCAAGTAATGAATAGACACTGATTATGCGGCAATGGATTAATATAATTAATGAGGAACCTGAGGCAGCTGAATCAACTATCTAATTTTCTTGTCTTGCGAGAGGAATCCTCTTGCACAAACCTTGACGAAAATCTTTACATCAGTACATTTTTAATTCTACTGCATTATTGATAGAGTAACGTCCTTGTTATGATTATTTTTCTGGGCAGTTTTGGCAGCTAACATCGTGGGTTGGGTGAGAAGTAATGAACATCCCCTGAGATAAAAACGCTGCTCTCCTGACCTTAACCTGAGTACAAAGAAATATCTGCTAAATTGCCGTACGGTTCAGCGGTGCCTGCTGTTGCTTCCTGATGGGAAAACCATGCAGGAGATCGGGAGGGTAAGGCTCCGGCAGCACCGTGGCGCAGCGGTAGAGTTGCTGCCTTAAGGGCCTGTCCTACCATCATCCGACTCCATGCGGTGAGCGCGATCAAACTAGAAGCGGGGGCCGCGCGGAGGTCGGGTGATCCCCTGTACAGGACCGTTCCCACCAGCATGCGCCTGCATGTGGCAAGCGCAACCAAACCGGCAGCGGGGGCCGCGCGGAGGTCGGGTGAGTGGCGCAACGCGGCGCAAAGTGAGGCGAACTTGGAGCGAAGTCTTAAAGGTAAGTTCGCCAGGACAGAGAGGGACACACAGAGAGGGGCACGGAGGCACACACACACACAGGGCCACGGAGCCACACACATAGAGGGTCACGGAGGCACGACGTCGAGGCGGTGCGTAATGCGTCGAGGCAACTGCGAGCCGACAAGTCTTGCCGCGCGGAAGTTTTGAACATGGTCAGTTTTTCGGAGCCCCGCGTGATGTCGGGACGAACTCCGCACAATTCCGCACGGCTCCGGCGATCGAAGTGGGACCGGCCCCGCGACGCCGGACGGCTCAAGCGACCACGTTAGGTCGCGCTCATCGCATGGAGTTGCATGCTGGTGGGACAGGCGACCAAATCCGCGACTTTGCCCTCGACTCATACTCGCAGCATGGTCGACACGAGGTCGTCGGAGGTCTTTGTAACTCTCCTTCATGCTCGAGAGTGGTCTCCGCGTACTCGAGGCCTCAGCTAGGTCGCGGCATTTTTTTCAATATGTTAAAAAATGCCCACGAGTAAAAAAAGGTCGCCATGGGAAAAATCGATACTTTTTTTACTCGTAGGTTTAGTCGTAGTAGGTCGGCATGTTAGTCGTAGATAATCGAAGGTAGTCATAGATAGTCTTCATCATAGTCGAAGGGAGGTCGAAGGAGGTCTTCAACATGACATTTTTTCAAACTCGAAGCGGGACAGCCCCTTTACAGCGCCAGAGACCCGGGTTTGATCCACGACCACAGGTGCTGTCTGTACGGAGTTTGTACGTTTTCCCCGTGACCTGCGTGGTTTTTATCCGAGATCTTCGGGTTCCTCCCACACTCCAAAAGACATACAGGTTTGTAGGTTAATTGGTTTGGTATAAATGTAAAAAAGGACCCTAATGTATGTAGGGTAGTGTTACTGAGCAGGGATCGCTGGTCGGTGCGGACTCGATGGGCCGAAGGGCCTGTTGCTGCACTGTATTCTTAAACTAAACTAAACTAAACACAACCATGCAGTCAAAAACTTCCCTCTTCCCTCCATTGCGACTGGGATCAGGCAAGACTGTACGTATTCTGTGCTGGAATATAGAGCAGTTTAGCGCAAGGCCATCAGCACACGGCAAGTCTTGCTAAATTAAAAGTATCCTAATCACTATCCATGTGAGATTTCACAGCTGGAAGAGTTGCAGCCTCACAGTGCCAGGGACCCGGGTTCGATCCTGACCCTCAGGTGCTGTCTGTGTGGGTTTTGCATGTTCTCCCTGGGACCTCGTGGGTTCCCCCCCCCACCCCGGTTCTCCGGTCCCCCCCCCCCCCCCCCCCCAAGACTCCAAGGCAGTGTTAATTGGCCTCTGTATAAATTGCCTCTTAGTGTGTAGGGAGATGATGAGAAAATGGGATAATGTGGAACGAGTGTGCCTGGGTGATCGATGGCTAGCATGCACTCGATGGGTCGAAGGGCCTGTTTCCATGCTGTATCTCTAAAAGCAAAGTAAAAAAGGCTGCTCCGACAGGGCGCTGGTGTTAGTAATGCTTTATCACTGTCATATGTAATGAGCTGCACTGGAGACATCTTTTGTTTTGTGTGCTATCATGGCAGATCAAACCACACACTTACAGCAGATAACTGCAAAAGAGAAAATGAACAAAGTGCAGAATACCGATCGTTTCAATGCAATTGGCAGCAAATATTCATCTGTGGGCTAATGGATTTGGATTCATCATTGCCGCTTGGACGACTGCTTCAGTTTTGCAGAGATACGGTGTGGAAACAGGCCCTTCAGCCCGCCTGGTCCGCTCCGACCAGCGATCCCTGTACATAGCACTATCCTACACACTAGGGGCAATTTACCAAAGCCTGTTAATCTACAAACTTGTGCGTTTTTGGAGTGTGCGAGGGAACCAGAGCACCCGGAGAAATCCCACGCGCTCGGTCACGCGGAGAACGTACAAACTCCGTCCAGACAGCACCCGTTGTCAGGATTGAACCCGGGTCTCCGTCGCTGTAAAGGGCCTGTCCTACAAGCATGCAACTCTATGCGATTAGCGCGAGCTAACGTGGTCGCTTGAGCAGTCCGGCGTCGCGGGGCCGGTCCCACTTCGATCGCCGGAGCCGTGCGGAATTGTGCGGAGTTCGTCCCGACATCGCGCGGGGCTCCGAAAAACTGACCATGTTCAAAAATTCCGCGCGGCAACGGCTTGTCGGCTCGCAGTCGCCTCGACGCATCACACACTGCCTCAACATCGTGCCTCCGTGACCCTCTCTGTGTGTGCCTCTGTGCCCCTCTCTGTGTGCCCCCCCCCCGTCCTGGCGAACTTACCTTAAGACTTTGCTGCAAGTTCGTCTCACTTTGCGCCACGTTGCGCCACTCACCCGACCTCCGCACGGCCCCTGCTGCCGGTTTGGTCGCGCTTGCCACATGCAGGCGCATGCTGGTGGGAATGGCCCTGTATGGGGGATCACCTGACCTCCGCGCGGCCCCCGCTTCTAGTTTGATCGCGCTCATCGCATGGAGTCGGATGCTGGTAGAACAGGCCCTTACGGCAGCAACTCTGCCGCTGCGCCACCATGCCGCCCATGCAACTACTGACGCAGCTGCTTCCTTTCCCTGTGCATTGTCCATCTTGAAGACCACGAGACATTAGAGCAGAATTAGGCCATTCGGCCCATCGAATCTGCTCCATTTGATCATGCAGATCTATTTTTCACTCCCAAACCCATGTCCCCCATAAGCTTAGATGCCCTTGCTATTCAAGAACTGTTCAGTCTCTGCTTTAAAAATACCCAATGATTTGGCCTGGAACAGCCATCTGTGGTAATGAATTCCACAGTTTCACCACCGTCTGGCTGAAGGTCCTATTATTCTGAGGCTCTCCCCTCTGCTTCTATGCTCTCCCACTAGTGGAAATGTCCTCTGTACATCCACTCTTTCTAGGCCTGTGAAAAATGTTTGCACCCCAGCGGTATGAACATTGACTTCTCCAATTTCAGGTAGTCCCTTGCTTTCTCCCTCCTTCCCCTCCCCTTCCCAGCTCTCCCACAACCCACTGTCTCCGCCTCTTCCGTTCTTTTTTCCGCACCCACCCCCACCCCTACATCAGTCTGAAGAAGGGTTTTTCGACCCGAGTCGCCCCATATTCCTCCTCTCCATAGATGCTGCCGCACCCGCTGAGTTTCTCCAGCATTTTTGTCTACCTTCAATTTTTCCAGCATCTGCAGTTCTTTCTTAAACAGTTTTAGGGACAGTTTATTTTCAGCTGTTATCAGGCAACTGAACCATCCTAACACAACTAGCGAGCAGTCCTAAAACCACTATCTACCTCATTGGAGACCCTTGGACTATCTTTACATAGAAACATAGAAAATAGTTGCAGGAGTAGGCCATTCGGCCCTTCGAGCCTGCACCGCCATTCATTGCGATCATGGCTGATCGTCCCCAATCAATAACCCGTGCCTGCCTTCTCCCCATATCCCTTGACTCCACTAGCCCCTAGAGCTCTATCTAACTCTCTTTTAAATCCATCCAGTGATTTGGCCTCCACTGCCCTCTGTGGCAGGGAATTCCATAAATTCACAATTCTCTGGGTGAAAACGTTTTTTCTCATCTCAGTCTTAAATGACCTCCCTTTTACTCAAAGACTGTGGCCCCTGGTTCTGGACTCGCCCAACATTGGGAACATTTTTCCTGCATCTAGCTTGTCCAATCTTTTTATAATTTTATATGTTTCTATAAGATCCCCCCTCATCCTTCTAAACTCCAGTGAATACAAGCCTAGTCTTTTCAATCTTTCCTCATATGACGGTCCCGCCATCCCAGGGATCAATCTCGTGAACCTACGCTGCACTGCCTCAATCACAAGGATGGCCTCCCTCAAATTAGGAGACCAATTAATCGGACTTTACTGGCATTTATCATGCATTAAACATTATTTGCGTTATTCCCTTTATCGAGTTTCTGCACACTGCAGATCAGACGATTGTAATGATTGCGAAGGAACTGCAGATGCTGGAAAATCGAGAGTAGACAAAAGTGCTGGAGAAACTCAGCGGGTGCGGCAGCATCTATGGAGCGAAGGAAATAGGCGACATCTGGCTGGTTAGCACGCAACAAAAGCTTTTCACTGTACCTCTATGCTAAAACTAACCGCAACTAACTCCCCAACCATACAACCAAATATTTTGTGGTGCGTTCAGGCTGTTTTAGGCTCTGTTAGCTGCTGGGAATGTAAAAGTTTAGGAAAATCTGAAGAAAATTCAAAAAGAAAATAGGAGCAGTATCCAGGGAATATCAATGACCAGATTTTAAATTAATTAGGCTGCGCAATGGTCCACAGATGCCCGCACATCTGTCCATTTGGTGCAATGATGCACATCTGCCCGAACATCTGCTTGGTGTGTGGCATGGTTCGCAGCTCCCAGCACATCTGCCCAGTGTGTGCAATGGTCCGCACTCTCACCGGCACATCTGTCCAGGACTTGCAATGGCCTGACCGCTGCCCAGCACATCTGTCCAGTCATTGCTCTAGTCTTCATTTTGACCCTGCACATCTATCCAGTCCATAGTTGTAGGAAGGAACTGCAGGTGCTGGTTGGAACTGGAGATAGACAGAAAATGCTGGAGTACTTCAGTGGGGCAGGCAGCATCTCTGGATAGTAAGAATGGGTGAAATTTCAGGTCGAGACCCTTCTACAGACTGAGTTAGGGAGAGGGAGATGCAGGGATAAGGAAGTGTAAGATGTGAAAATGAGACAAAGGGGATGGAGATCAAGGGAAATGTAGAATCGATCATTGTTAGCTAGCTAGGAGAAGGTAACAACAGCAAACAGAGATAAAATGTAAATGAGGACAGTCAGACTGGTCAGGGAACTGGGATGGGGAGAGGGAGAGGGATGCAGAGAGAGGGAAGGCAAGGGTTACCTGAAGTTAGAGAAGTCAATACTCAAACTGCTGGGGTGTAAGCTGCCCAAGCGAAAGATGAGGTGTTGTTCCTCCACTTTACGCTGGGCCTCGCCCTGACAATGGAGGAGGCCCAGGACAGAAAGATCAGGTGTGGGAATGGGAGGGGCAGTTAAAGTATGTAGCAACTGGGAGATCAGGTAATTTTAGGCGGGGGTGTTCAGTGAAATGATCGCCGAGCCTGTGCTTGGTCTCGCCGATATGTGCAACAGCCTACATTTTCCCCAGCACATCTGTCCTGTCATTTGCAACGTCCCACTTCTGATGAATTAAGACAAAAATGTATTCACAGAATAAAATATGAAATTTAGAGGAAGATATTAAACCCGTAGGTGATAGGTTACGCAGTATCACCGGAAATTCAGGCTAGCATAGAAACATAGAAACATAGGTGCAGGAGTAGGTCATTCTTCGAGCCTGCACCGCCATTCAATGTGATCATGGCTGATCATCCAGCTCAGTATCCCGTACCTGCCTTCTCTCCATACCCCCTGATCCCTTTAGCCACAAGTGCCACATCTAACGCCCTCTTAAATATAGCCAATGAACTGGCCTCAACTACCCTCTGTGGCAGAGAATCCCAGAGACTCACCACTCTCTGTGTAAAGAATGTTTTCCTCATCTCGGTCCTAAAGGAATTCCCCCTTATCCTTAGACTGTGACCCCTTGTTCTGGACTCCCCCAACATCGGGAACAATCTTCCAGCATCTAGCTTGTCCAACCCCTTAAGAATTTTGTAAGTTTCTATAAGATCCCCCCTCAATCTTCTAAATTCCAGCGAGTACAAGCCGAGTCTATCCAGTCTTTCCTCATATGAAAGTCCTGACATCCCAGGAATCAGTCTGGTGAATCTTCTCTGTACCCCTTCTATGGCAAGGATGTCTTTCCTCAGATTTGGAGACCAAAACTGTACGCAATACTCCAGGTGTGGCCTCACCAAAACCCTGTACAACTGCAGTAGAACCTCCCTGCTCCTATACTCAAATCCTTTCGCTATGAGTCATGACAACCTTTAAAAGCCAAAATGTTAGTGCACACCAAAACGAGTAAAGGGGAATGGTTCTCATCCTCTCGGCACTTCTGCCCAGTCTGTGGAATTGTCCGTTCCCTGTCCAGCATCCTGCATATTGGTGCATGAGTTGTCGGTGGAGTAGGCCGCTGGAGGCCCTGCAGCAGCCTGGGGGTCAAGTGGATCAGACGCCACCCCAAGAGGCTGAGCAGATCGGACACACGGCCTGCAGCAAAACGTGGCACTGCAGCAGCGAAGGAGGAAACAGCAACTTCACCTGGCCAGGCCAACCCCCACGCACCTCGGGGTAGCACCGTAGCCTCACGGCACCAGGGACCCCGGTTCGATCCCAACTACGGGCGCTGTCTGCATGGAGTTTGTACATTCTCCCTGTGAACTGCGTGGGTTTCCTCCCACACTCCAAAGACGCAAAGATGCAGATGCTGGAAAATCGAACGTAGACAAAAGTGCTGGAGAAACTCAGCCGGTGCAGCAGCATCTATGGAGCGAAGGAAATAGGCAACGTTTCGTTCCGAAACGTTGCCTATTTCCTTCGCTCCATAGATGCTGCTGCACCGGCTGAGTTTCTCCAGCACTTTTGTCTACCTCAGATTTGTAGGCTAATAGGCCGGATAACATTGTAAATTGTACCCAGCGTATGTAGGACAGTGTCAGCGTACGGGGATCTGTGGTTGGGACAGACCCGGTGGGTTGAAGGGCCCGTTTCCACGCTGTATCTGTAAGGATCGCAAGGATCGCCACTTTTCAAGCACCATTTTGTATGATCCAATTCCAAAGTTGTCCAAAACATTGGACTCATAACTTGGCCAATAAAGGCCTGTCGTGCATGAGCGTTTAAAGGACAATTGTGAATTTGTTTATAAAAAACTCTTCCAATTTAATTACTAAAATATATTTAAATCCCCCTTCACCTGTGGCAGGATTTGAACAAGATCATAAGCGATAGTAGAACTAGGCCGTTCGGCCCATCAAGTCAACTCCGCCATTCAATCAAAGAAACATAGAAAATAGGTGCAGGAGTAGGCCATTCGGACCTTCGAGCCTGCACCGCCATTCAATATGATCATGGCTGATCATCCAACTCAGTATCCTGTACATGCCTTCTCTCCATACCCCCTGATCCCCTTAGCCACAAGGGTCACATCTAACTCCCTCTTAAATATAGCCAATGAACTGGCCTCAACTACCTTCTGTAGCAGAGAGTTCCAGAGACCCACCACTCTCTGTGTGAAACCATGGCTGGTCTATCTTTCCCTCCTAACCCCATTCTCCTGCCTTATCCCCATAACCTCTGACACCCGTACTAATCAAGAATCTATCTATTCCTGCCTTAAAGATATCCACTGACTTGGCCTCCACAGCCTTCTGTGGCAAAGAATTCCACAGATTCACCACCCTCTGACTAGAGAAATTTCTCCTCATCTCCTTCCTAAAAGAACGTCCTTTAATTCTGAAGCTATGATCTCTCCGATTAGTAGAACCATCCTCTCCACATCCACTCTATCCAAGCCTTTCGCTATTCTGCGAGTTTCAATTCTTCTAAACTCCAGCGAGTACAGGCCCAGTGCCGACAAACGCTCACCATAGGCTAACCTACTCATGCCTGGTCCCATATCACATCCTGGTTCCTGCTCAATCTCTTTATCACTGGTCTATGTTCCCAGGTTTTGAAGCAAGGCAGGAGGGAATGGCAGGACACTAGCTGGAGGGCATTATTGGGGTTTTTTTTGTGTTTCATTCATTGCACACGGGCTGAATGAAATTGTCAGTCTGGGGCACCAAACCACTGAGAGAGATGCGGCAGAATGCATTTTCCTCCGAGCCTTCTCTCCCCAGTAATATATCACAAAATCTCAGACTGATAAGGCCTGAGGCGATGGCGTTAGCACATTTTAACGTCGCACAGCATGGAAACAGTTCCTTCGGCCCATCGCAAACAAATTGGTTATTTAACCCAGTTCTACTTCAGTTCAGTTCAAATCAGTGTAGTTTATTGTCACGTGTACCGAGGTACAGTGAAAAGCTATTTTGTTGAACGCTATCCAGTCAGCAGAAAGACAATACATGATTACAATCCAGTTATTTACAGTGTATATATATATGATGCGGGGATAATGATTAGTGCTGGGTAATCAAGGATAGTCCAAGGAGCACCAAAGAGGTAAATATTAGTTCAGCACTCCTCTCCGGTGGTGAAACAAATCCTCATTGCCTGCATTGAGTCTGTTCCCTTCAAGGTATCTCAAATTCACTTCTCCATCTGAATCTCTCTCAAACCTAGTGATCATATGGCATCTTCTACCAGCTTTATGGAGCCATAGAGTGTGGACTGTGGAAACTGGCCCTTCGGCCCAACTTGCCCACACTAGCCAACATGTCCCAGCCACACTAGTCCCACCTGCCTGCATTTGGCCCATGTCCCATCCAAACCTGTCCTATCCATGTACCTGTCTAGCTGTTTCTTAAACGTTGGGATAGTCCCTGCCTCAACTACCTCCTCTGGCAGCTTGTTCCATACAGCCACCGCCCTTTGTGTGAAAAAAGTAACCCTTCAGATCCTATTAAATCTTTTCCCCTGCACCGTCACCCTATGTCTGGGCAAGAGACTCTATGTGCATCTACCCGATCTATTCCTCTCATTATTTGTGTCTGAGAGCTCCAGATATGAGCCACTCTGTGCAAAAACTAACTCCTCAAACCATATTTTGAAAATCCTACCTCTAGCCTTAAACATCTACCATTCTCTTTTTTATATCTCTCATCTGAGATGAAAATTCTGCTGATCCGTCTAGCCTTGCGTCCCATAAGTATATATACTGTACATCCCTCATGTTACCCTCTCGGCCTCCTACACTCCTTGAAAGAAAATTAGCTCAGCCTAAGCTCGAATCTTCCCGTAACTGAAGTCCACCAAAAAGGCAACATCCCGATGAGTCTCCTCTGCACTCTCTCCGGCTCAGTCCCATCCCTCCAAGTTCTCCGACTAGACTTACTGTCTCCGCCTACATTCTGTCATGGTCTCACCCCCCTCCCTTTACATCAGTCTGAAGAAGGATCTCGACCCAAAACGCCGCACATTCCTACTCTCCAGGGATTGCTGCCTCACCCGCTGAGTTACTCCAGCGTTCTGTGTCTACCTTTCATTTAAACCAGCATCTACAGTTCTTTCTTACGCAGTCACATCTTCCCTGCAATGTGGCGATCTGAACTGCACACAATACTCCAAGCGCCGTCCAAGTGATGTTATTGTAAAGTTGCACCATAATGCCTCAGCTTTTTATTTTCCATATTGAATGCCTTCTTTATCGCCCAATCTAGCTGCATTGCCATTTTCAGGGAATGGCGGGCTTGCACGCAACTGCTCATCAACATTCCTAAACATCCTACTATTTATTTCATGTGACCTACCCCCACGTATATTCCCAAAATGCCTCTCCGATTAGCTCCACTGTCATCCTGATTAAATATCACTGACTGTATACCCCGTGATCACCATCCCCTCAGCCAACAATGCTCCATTCTACATTACCTTATCATCTTCCTCTTTGATCTGTGTTTTCGCACCTTACCCTTCCATATCTCCCTCTCCCACGGCTCAGTCTGAAGGAGGGTGTCGACTAGAAACGTCGCCCATTCCTTCTCTCCAGAGATGCTGCCTGTCCCGTTGAGTTACTCCAACTTTTTGAGTCTATCTTCGGTCTAAACCAACATCTGCAGTTCCTTCCGACTCTTAAATTCCCATGTGCCAATAGTCCGCCCAGCTTTCCGGATGATCCATATCCTGCTGTAGCTTCGGACAATCTTCCTTACTATCCACAACATCGCTAACTCATTAATCACACCTCCTACATTCACGTCCAAGCTGCTATAATGTATCTCGCAAACAACAAGGGTCCCGGCTTTGATCCCTGCAGTTTTAATGTGCACAATTTTGGGCACCATATCTGAGGAAGGATGTGCTGGCTCTGGGCTGGGGAGGATCCAGAGGAGGTTTACAAGAATGATCCCAGGAATGAGTGGGCTAACCTATGATGTACGTTTGTCAGCACTGAGCCTGTACTCGCTGGAGTTTAGGATAATGAGGGGGGTGGGGGACCTCATTGAAACGTACAGAATAGTGAAAGGCTTGGATAGAGTGGATGTGGAGAGGATATTTCCACTAGTGGGAGAGTCTAGGACTGGAGGTCATAGCCTCATAATTAAAGGACGTTCTTTTAGGAAGATGAGGAGGAATTTCTTTAGTCAGATGGTGGTGAATCTGTGGAATTTTTTGCCACAGAGGATGTGGAGGCCAAGTCAATGGATATATTTAAGACAGATATAGACAGGAGAGAAGGCAGGAGAATGTGGTTTGGAGGGAGAGATAGATCAGCCATGATTGAATGGCAGAGTAGACTAGATGGGCCGAATGACCTAATTCTGCTCCTTTCTCTTATGATCTTATGAGTACACCAGTTGTCTCAGACTTCCAACCGGAAAAACAACGTCAGTCTGAAGAAGGGTCTCGACACAACAGCGAATAAGCTCTGAGCTCTGAACTGCAAAAGGCTATATTATTATTGCACGATATTTGTTATTTATTTAACGTTTCTCTTCCCCCATTATGTAATATGTTTACATATTCACATATTCTATCGTGCTGCTGCAAGTAAGAATTTCATTGCCCCATCCGGGACATATGACAACGAAACACTCTTGACTTGACTTGACTTGAAACGCCACCCATTCCTTCTCGCCAGAGATGCTGCCTGTCCCGCTGAGTCACCCCAGTATTCTGTGTCTATCACCCACTACTATCTGCCACCCCTAACTCCAGGCCAATGGTCCATCCACACAAGCTCAACAGTGCCTCCTCTTTCAAATGAACCGAGGTTAAAACTCCAAGTCGTCTGAATGAAATACCATGTTCACTGCGGAAAGAAGCATTACATCGACTGTTTATTAGCAGTGCCTGCAGTTTTGCGAATTATTCTCATGCCCCAATGAGCCTTTGGGTATCGTGGATGTAAAATTAATAGAATTTATTTTCTTTTTGTGCTAGTTTAATTTAGCAGCTGAATATGTATCTACTGAAAACAGTGGAGTGTGGAGTGTGATACCCTGACCATCTTCGGGAATGGAGTCATAGCCCTGTCCCACGGTACGAGTTCATTCCAAGAGCTCTCCCGAGTTTTAAAAAAAATCAAACGCGTGGTAAGCACGGAGAATGAACGTAGCGGGTACGTCGGAGCTCGGGGACGTCTCTTAGCGGCTCGCAACGCTAACGGTAGGTACTCGGGAAGACTCGCTAACGGCAGGTAAGCGCGGGAAGACTCATGAAGATTTTTCAACAATGTCCACAAGAGCCCCGAGTACCGACGAGTGACCATTACCGTAAATCTCCGAGTAAAACTCGGGAGAGCTCTTGGGATGAACTCGCACCATGGGACAGGGCTTTAAGGGAATGATAGGTAACCGTAAGGTGATGCCTACTCAGTATCAACACTCCAAATTATGTTGAGACAGCAAGGGTGGCACGGTGGCGCAGCGGTAGAGTTGCTGCCTTACAGCGACAGAGACCCATGGTTCTATCCCGACTATAGGTGCTCGTACGTTCTCCCTGTGACCCACGTGGGTTTTCTCCGAGATCTTCGGTTTCCTCCCACACTCCAAACCGGTTTGCAGGTTAATTGGCTTGGTACAAGTGTAAAATTGTCCCTAGTGTACAGGATAGTGTTAGTGTGTGGGGACTGAAGGGCCTGTTTCCGCGCTGGGTCACTGAACTAAGCTAACTCTAAGAGATAACATTGTTACAACCAACAACCAACAAAGTCAGGACTGGGTTTAGCGGGTGCGTTTGTGTTTAAATATTTTTCAGCTTCGAGCGTAATTTTGACCTGGATAGCTTGGTGACAAAGGCATGTATGGAAAATCAGGATGCGTAAATTAGGATGAAGAATTTAAAGAACCTGTCCCACTTGGGCGACCTAATCCGCGAGCTCTGGCGAGTTTGCCCTCGACTCATACTCGCAGCATGGTCGACACAAGGTCGTACGAGGTCTTCGTAACTCTCCTTCATGCTCGAGAGTGGTCTCCGCGTACTCCAGGCCTCAGCTAGGTCGCGGCGTATTTTTCAATATGTTGAAAAATGCCCGCGAGTAAAAAATTGTCGCCATGGAAAAAATCAATACTTTTTTACTCGTAGGTTTACTCGTATTAGGTCGGCATGTTAGTCATAGGTAATCGAGGGTAGTCGAAGGTAGTCGTAGATAGTCTTCATCGTAGTCGAAGGGAGGTCGAAGGGAGGTCGCAGGAGGTCGTCTTTACTCTCCACTATTCGGTGTCCAATTTTCCTGAAGTTAGTCGTAGCCAGTCGAAGCTGGTCTTCAACATAGTTGAAGGAGGTCTTCAACATGCCATTTTTTCTAACTCTTCTAAACTCACCAATTAGATCGCCCAAGTGGGACAGCCCCTTCATTTATGAGGAGAATGGCCAGATCGAGCTGGTTTCCTTCAGAGGTGGAGGCTGGGGGGGATATAAAAATATGAGGTGGCTGGAAGTCCTATTTTCCTTGGCTAATAAGAGACCTGGGTGTTAGGTAATTAGAAGTCGGGCTGGCACAGTGGAGCAGAAGTAGAGTTGCTGCCTTACAGCGCCAGAGACCCGGGTTCGACCATTCACCCAGCCACGGGCCGAGTCGGTCAACGAACTGCCGCCAGGAATTTGTCCCGTATTTTGACCCTATGTCCCTTTATTTGGGAGTGGGAAAGTTGGCAACCCTATTCCAGATGGATGATACTAACTGTCCAAAAAATGCTGTCTCAAGCAAATCTATCTTGCCAGCTTCTGTAATAAGTGAGCTATTGTACAAGATATGGAGGAGCCCATTAATATCTGCACATCCAGATATGACATCAAGTGAAATGATTGATTCTTCAATGATGAACTGCTGACTCAGCAAAACTGCACAAATCTATCCAAATATACACTTTCAGAAAACTACTTGACACCAGAGGGAAGAATATTGTCTGCTGATTATATAAATTGCCTCTTCCTCATGGGAAGATGAGAGCTTTAAGGACAGCACAGCTGTCAGACTTGCTGCCTCACAGTACCTGACACCAACTCCCAGTTCAATGTATATGAAGGAACTGCAGATGCTGGTTGAAACCAAAGATATACGAAAAATGCTGGAGGAACTCAGCGGGACAGGCAGCATCTCTGGAGAGAAGGAATGGGCGACATTTCGGGTCGAGACCCTTCTTCAGCCGTCTGAAACATCATCCATTCCTTCTCTCCAGAGATGCTGCCTGTCCCGCTGAGTTACTCCAGCATGTTGTGTCTACCCCCAGTTCAATCCAGTCCTCAGCTGCCGTCTGCATTGAGATTGTACATTCTCCCCATGACCGCGTGGGTTTCCTCCAGGTCTTCTGGTTTCCTCCCACATCACAAAGCTCTGTAGGTTGGTGGGTTAAACGTTCCCAATGAAAAATGGCCCGAGTGTGCAGGTGAGTGGTAGAATCTGGGGAAAGATTTAATAGGAACCTGAGGGACAACTTTTTCACACAGAGTGTGGTGGGTGCATGGAATGATCTGCCAGAGGAGATAATTGAAGCAGGTACTATAATAGCATTTAAAAGACATTTGGACAGGTACATGGAGAGGAAGGGTTTATTGGGTTATGGGCCAAATAAAGATAGTCTGGACTCGTGTTGATGAGGTTTCTTGGCCAGCATGAGCAAATTGGGCTGAAGGGCCAGTTTCTGTGCCTTGTGACTCTATAGGTCATAAAATGAACGTGCAAACTCCACACAGACTGCTCCGGAGGTCAGGATCGATCTCAGGTCGCTGGGGCTGAGGCAGAAGGTGTAGGTTTCATAGACTCGTGTTTTGCGAAAGATTAGATGGAAGCAAGGACATACATTTAGGAAGGGATGAGGAATTTTGGACAATCTTCCTTTCTATCCACATCATCGCCAACTGACCAATCACACCTCCTACATTCACGTCCAACTTGCTAATATATCTCGCAAACAACCAGGGTCCCGGCTTTGATCCCTGCAGAACACTGCAGTAATAATGTGTGCAATTTTGGACACCATATCTGAGGAAGGATGTGCTGGCTCTGGAGAGGGACCGGAGGAAGTTTACAAGAATGACCCCAGTCAGGGATGACTGGGTTAACCTATGATTTGTGTTTGACGGCACTGGGCCTGTACTCGCTGGAGTTTAGAAGAATGAGGGGGGGACCTCATTGAAACGTACAGAACAGTGAAAGGTTTGGATAGAGTAGATGTGGAGAGAATGTTTCCACTAGTGGGAGAGTCTAGCACTGGAGGTCAGAGCCTCAGTATTAAAGGGCCTACTTTTAGGAAGAGGACGAGGAATTTCTTTAGTCAGAGGGTGGGTGGTGAATCTGTGGAATTCATTGCCACAGAAGGCTGCGGAGGCCAAGTCAATGGATATTCTTAATGCAGTGATTGATACACTCTTGATTAGTACGGGTGTCAGGGATTATGGGGAGAAGGCAGGAAGGAGAATGGGGTTGAGAGGGAAAGATAGATCAGCCGTGATTGAATGGTGTAGATGTGATGGGCTGAATGGCCCAATTCTGCTCCTATAACATGAAAATGGATAACATGAAGTTAGGGTTGTAACCGCAGACAAGATAACAAGATAACTGCATTGCGTATAGTTCTGGTCTCCAAATCTGAGGAAGGACATTATTGCCATAGAGGGAGTGCAGAGAAGGTTCACCAGACTGATTCCTGGGATGTCAGGACTGTCTTATGAACAAAGACTGCATAGACTCAGTTTATACTCTCTAGAATTTAGGAGATTGAGAGGCGATCTTATAGAAACTTACAAACTTCTTAAGGGGTTGGACAGGCTAGATGCAAGAAGATTGTTCCCGATGTTGGGGAGGTCCAGGACAAGGGGTCACAGCTTAAGGATAAGGGGGAAATCCTTTAGGACCGAGATGAGAAGGACTTTTTTCACACAGAGAGTGGTGGGTCTCTGGAACTCTCTGCCACAGAAGGTAGTTGAGGCCAGTTCATTGGCTATATTTAAGAGGGAGTTAGATGTGGCCCTTGTGGCTAAGGGGATCAGAGGGTATGGAGAGAAGGCAGGTACGGGATACTGAGTTGGATGATCAGCCATGATCATATTGAATGGCGGTGCTGGCTCGAAGGGCCGAATGGCCTACTCCTGCACCTAATTTCTATGTTTCTATGTTTAACATAACTGAACTAGTTATATAAATTACCCCTTGCTTTATTTTAGATGTGATACCATTGACCTTTGTAAGTTCCCTCAGAGATCTTTCAGACCCCAGATGCTTTAGTTTAGAGAAGCAGCGTTGATACAGGCCATTCAACTCATGCCGACCAGCGATCACCCCGTACACTAACACCATCCTACACACTAGGGACAATTTACAATCATTTTACCAAAGCCAATTAACCTACACACCTGTACGTCTTTGGAGTGTAGGAGGAAACCGGAGCAACTGGAAAAAACCCACGCTGTCACGGGGAGAACGTACAAACTCCGCACAGACAGCACCCGTAGTCAGGATCGAACCTGGGTCTCTGGGTCTCTGGTGCTGTGAGGC
The DNA here is from genome assembly GCA_963514005.1 of Raja brachyura. Next base: position 7,950,421 of record OY740815.1, read on the forward strand.
AGCGACTCTACCTCTGCCCCACCGTGTCGCCCAAGCCTCCTCAACTGGTTGTTCATTTTAATATGTGGCTGCTTATTTCTTCTTCCCAATGCATTCCATTCCTCCCGACAATTTCTTCTTTGCCAATTCAATGCCTATTTTTATCGTGAATAAGACAAGCTGTGTGGGCTACGAGTCCAAAAATAATACCGCATTGGAATAGATTTTAGTCTCTGCTGCCAAACTGTTTAATAGATCACAACTTAAAAAGCAGTCGCATGGGCTGAAGTGGCAAGGGATGGCGCGTCTTGTTGTTGCCTTACAGCGTTTTTACAGAGCCAGAGGCCCGGGTTCCATCCCGATTACGGGTGCTGTCTGTACGGCGAGGGTACGCTCATCCAGCGACCTCGTGGGTTTTCCCCGCGATCTTCGGTTTCCTTCCGCATTCCAAAGACGTACAGGCTTGTTGGTCAATTGCATGGGTGTAAATGTAAAACTGTCCCAACTGTGTAGGATAGTGTTAGCGTGCGGGGATCGCTGGTCTGTGCGGGCTCGGAGGGCCGAAGGGGCCATTTTCTGCGCTGTACCTCTAAATTAAACTAAACTAACGACTAAACTGATTCATCAGGGTTGTAAAGGAATAGGAATATGTGTAGGAAGGAACTGCAGATGCTGGTTTACACCTGAGATAGACACAAAATGCTGGAGTACTGATTGTATGCCTAGATCCCCATTCTCCTGCCTTCTGCCCATAACCTCTGACACCTGTACTAATCAAGAATCTATCTATCTCTGCCACAAAAATATCCATTGATCTGGCTTCCATAGCCTTCAGTGGCAAAGAATTCCACAGATTCACCACCCCCCCCCCAGACTAAATAAATTCCTCTTCATCTCCTTCCAAAAGGAACGTCCTTTAATTCTGTGGCTATGTCTTGTCCTAGACTCTCCCACCGTGAGCAGAAACATCCTCAAAAATTCATATAACTTCAAAAATGGGTGGAGTAGACGAGTTGTTGGCATCGGCGATCGTTTCACTGAACACCTCCGTTCAGTCCGTCTTAACCTACCCGATCTCCCGGTGGCTCAGCACTTCAACTCCCCCTCCCATTCCCAATCCGACCTTTCTGTCCTGGGCCTCCTCCATTGTCAGAGTGAGGCCCAGCGCAAATTGGAGGAACAGCACCTCATATTTTGCTTGGGTAGTTTACACCCCAGTGGTATGAACATTGACTTCTCTAACTCAGACAGCCCTTGCTTTCCCTCTCTCTTCATCCCCTTCCCCTTCCCAGTTCTCCCACTAGTCTCACTGTCTCCACATACATTCTATCCCCTCCATGACATCAGTCTGAAGAAGGGTCTCGACCCAAAACGTCGCCCATTCCTTCTCTCCTGAGATGCCGCCTCACCCGCTGAGTTACTCCAGCATTTTGTGTCTACCTTCGATTTAAACCAGCATCTGCAGTTCTTTCTTACACATTAGATGTTGGCATGTCCAGGTCATTTGTCTGGGCCTCAGAATACGTCATGTGCTAGGCTATCTACACTGACCATCTGATCTGAATCTTCTGAATGAAGGTAGACCTTCCCCTCTGATGCGTCACTCCTTCATCTGTCATCTGGTGAAGCTTTATTTTGGCGCTGTGGACCCAGTGCCCCCCCCCCCCCCCCCCAATGGAACAATGGAGGAGCCAACTTGAGTATAGAAGTTGGGAGGCCATGTTGCAGTTGTATAAGATGTTGGTGAGACCGGATTTAGAATATCATGTTCAGTTCTGGGCACCATGTTATAGGAAAGATGCTGTCAAGCTTGAAAGGGTTCAGAAAAGATTTGTGAGGATGTTGCCAGGACTCGAGGGTGTGAGCTTTCGGGAGAGGTTGAGCAGGTTGGGTCTCTATTCTATTGAGCGCAGGAGGATGAGGGGAGATCATGAGAGGAATAGACCGGTGAGATTCACAGAGTCTTTTACCCAGAGTTGGGGAATCAAGGACCAGAGGACATGGGTTCAAGGTGAAGAGGAAAGGATTTAATAGGAATCTGAGGGGTAACTTTTTCCACACAGAGGGTGCTTGGGTGTATGGAACAAAGTGCCAGAGGAGGTAGTTGAGGCTGGGACTATCCCATTGTTTATGAAACAGTTGGACAGGTACATGGATAGGACAGGTAGACAAGATGCTGCCACACCCGCTGAGTTTCTCCAGCAATTTTGTCTACCTTCGATTCTCCAGCATCTGCAGTTCCTTCTTGAACATGGATAGGGCAGGTTTGGAGGGTTATGGACCAAGCGCAGGCAAGTGGAACTAGGGTATATGGGACATTGTTGCCGGTGTGGGTGCGTTGGGCCGAAGGACCTGTTTCCACACTGTATTACTCTACGACTCGTTGGGGGGGGGGGGGGGGGGGGGAGCATTCCGTTCCGTGCTATTCTAAGGCCAGAGGTTTCACATCCTCAAAACCCTCAAACCGGAGGGACAGTTCTCTCCTGAGCTTTTCCCTTTCATGGTGGGAGAACTCTGCCACGTTAACATAGTCTTCAATCCTTAGGCCAAACCCGAGAGAGGTTTCACACAGCCAACACACCCATTGGTTTCCTGTGTGAAGGGAATACATGGCTGACGCCAACATCCTCACATTTGGCTTGGGCAGCTTACAGCCCCAGCTGTATGATCATGGATTGCTCCAACTCCAAGCAACCCTTGCATCCCCTCTCTCTCTCTGCCCCCGTCCCCCCCCACCCTCCCACCCCCACCCCCCCCCCCAGTCATCGTGCTAGATTTACTGCCATCCTGTTGAGTTCCACTGTCTGTTTTAACTCGTTACCACTTATTCAACAACCAACAATGAACCATTGTGGGCTCCACATTTCGTTGATTATTGTTGCTTTCTGCATATCTTCCATTCATGTGTCCTAAGTACCATTTATAACTCTCATTCCCCCCCCCCGACTCTCAGTCTGAAGAATGGTCTCGACCTTCGTACAGGTGCCAGGGGTTACGGGGAGAAGGCAGGAGAATGGGGTTAGATAGATCAGCCATGATTGAATGGCGAAGTAGACTTGATGGGCCGAATGGTCCAATTCTACTCCGATCACTTGTGATCTCATGACCCAAAACATCACCTATTCCTTTTCTCCAGAGATGCTGCCTGACCCGCTGAGTTACTCCAGCTTTCTGAATCTGTCGTCAGTTTAATCCAGCATCTGCAGTTCCTCCCTGCACATACTGTGTAGCGACCTGTTCAAATGACAGGCGTAAAGTCACAGGATCAGGTCTAAATCATCCATGCTGACCAAGGATGCCCGAACATCTTCGCACTACATTTTGTCCCCTTTATCCATTATCTTCTCACTATAAATGGCTTCATTGTCCTAATTTTGTGGCTGGATAGCATGCGATCAAAAGCTTTCACTAAATCTCAGTACATGTGACAACTACTGGTATACTAAACTATACTAATATCTCAATAGACAATAGACAATTGACAATAGCTGCAGGAGTAGGCCATTCGGCCCTTCGAGCCAGCACAGCCATTCACTGTGATCATGGCTGATCATCCCCAATCAGGACCCCGTTCCTGCTTTCTCCCCATATCCCCTGACTCCGCTATCTTTAAGAACCCTATCTAGCTCTCTCTTGAAAGCATCCAGAGAACCTGCCTCCACCGCCCTCTGAGGCAGAGAATTCCACAGACTCACCACTCTCTGTGAGAAAAAGTGTTTCCTCGTCTCCGTTCTGAATGGCTTACTCCTTATTCTTAAACTGTGGCCCCTGGTTCTGGACTCCCCCAACATTGGGAACATGTTTCCTGCCTCGAGTGTGTCCAAGTCCTTAACAATCTTATATGTTTCAATGAGATTCCCTCTCATCCTTCTAAACTCCAGGGTACACAAAAAGCTGGGGAAACTCAGCGGGTGCAGCAGCATCTAAGGAGCGAAGGAGATAGGCGACGTTTCGGGCCGAAACCCTTCTTCAGACTCCAATTCTAAACTCCAGAGTGTACAAGCCCAGCCGCTCTGTTCTCTCGGCTGTAAAGGATGGCTCCTTCAACAATGTAGCATCCCCAGAAGAAATAACTAGCTGAATGAGATTTTAGTTTAGTTTAGAGATGCAGTGCGGAAACAGGCCCTTCAGCCCACCGAGTCCGCACTGACCAACGATCCCCGTACATTAACACCATCCTACGCACACTAGGGGCAATTTACATATACACCAAGCCAATTAACCTGCAAACTTGGAGTGTGGGCGGAAACCGAAGATCTCGGAGAAAACCCACGCAGGTCACGGGGAGAACGTACAAACTCCGTGCAGACAGCACCCGCAGTCGGGATTGAACCCAAGTCTCCGGCTCTGCAAGCGCTGCAAGGCAGCAACACTACCACTGCGCCACTGTGACGTCTGAGGAGGTTCTTGTGGAACAACGCCACCTATATTTAAGCAGTGGAATGGAGATATGTTGCCTGGTCCCCCCCGCCCCCCCTGCAAACTACTCTCTCCACATGCACATCATGTAATCATGACAACAGGGGGGATTTACAATACCCAACGAATCTTCTGACCAGAAGGTCATAAGCTCATAAGGAATAAGAGTAGAATTAGGCCATTCGGCCCATCTAGTCTACTCCGCCATTCAATCTTGGCTGATCTATCTCTCCCTCCTAACTCCATTCTCCTGCCTTCCCCCCATAACACAGAATCATAGAAACATAGAAATTAGGTGCAGGAGTAGGCCATTCGGCCCGTCGAGCCTGCACCGCCATTCAATATGATCATGGCTGATCATCCAACTCAGTATCCCGTATCTGCCTTCTCTCCATACCCTCTGATCCCCTTAGCCACAAGGGCTACATCTAACTCCCTCTTAAATATAGCCAATGAACTGGCCTCAACTACCCTCTGTGGCAGACAGTTCCAGAGACTCACCACTCTCTGTGTGAAAAAAGTCCTTCTCATCTTGGTCCTAAAGGATTTCCCCCTTATCCTTAAGCTGTGACCCCTTGTCCTGGACCTCCCCAACATCGGGAACAATCTTCCTGCATCTAGCCTGTCCAACCCCTTAAGAATTTTGTAAGTTTCCATAAGATCCCCCCTCAATCTCCTAAATTCTAGCGAGTACAAGCCGAGTCTATCCAGTCTTTCTTCATAAGACAGTCCTGCCAGGAATCAGTCTGTTGAACCTTCTCTGCACTCCCTCTATGGCAATAATGTCCTTCCTCAAATTTGGAGACCAGAACTGTACGCAATACTCCAGGTGTGGTCTCACCAAGACCCTATACAACTGAAGTAGAACCTCCCTGCTCCTATACTCAAATCCTTTTGCTATGAAAGCTAACATACCATTCGCTTTCTTCACTGCCTGCTGCACCTGCATGCCTACTTTCAATGACTGGTGTACCATGACACCCAGGTCGCGCTGCATCTCCCCTTTTCCTAATCGGCCACCATTTAGATAATAGTCTGCTTTCCTATTTTGGCCACCAAAGTGGATAACCTCACATTTATCCACATTATACTGCATCTGCCCACTCACCCAGCCTATCCAAGTCACCTTGCAGTCTCCTAGCATCCTCCTCACAGCTAACACTGCCCCCCCGGAAACCTGGAGATATTGCCTTCAATTCCCTCATCCAGATCATTAATATATATTGTAAATAGCTGGGGTCCCAGCACTGAGCCTTGCGGTACCCCACTAGTCACTGCCTGCCTTTGTGAAAAGGACCCGTTTACTCCTACTCTTTGCTTCCTGTTTGCCAGCCAGTTCTCTATCCACATCAATACTGAACCCCCAAAGCCGTATGCTTTAAGTTTGTATACTAATCTCTTATGTGGGACCTTGTCGAAAGCCTTCTGGAAGTCCAGATACACCACATCCACTGGTTCTCCCCTATCCACTAGTTACATCCTCGAAAAATTCCACAACATTCGTCAGACATGATTTACCTTTCGTAAATCCATGCTGACTTTGTCCAATGATTTCACCACTTTCCAAATGTGCTGCTATCCCATCTTTAATAACTGACTCTAGCAGTTTCCCCACTACCGATGTTAGACTAACTGGTCTGTAATTCCCCGTTTTCAATCTCCCTCCCTTCTTAAAAAGAGGGGTTACGTTTGCTACCCGCCAATCCTCAGAAGCTACTCCATAATCTAAAGAGTTTTGAAAGATTATCACTAATGCATCCACTATTTCCGGAGCTACTTCCTTAAGTACTCTGAGATGCAGCCTATCTGGCCCTGGGGATTTATCGGCCTTTAATCCATTCAATTTACCCAACACCACTTCCCGACTAACCTGGATTTCACTCAATTCCTCTTTTAACCCGCGGTCCCCTGCTATTTCCGGCAGATTATTTATGTCTTCCTTAGTGAAGACGGAACTAAAGTAGTTACTCAATTGGTCCGCCATATCCTTGTTCCCCTGATCAATTCACCTTTTTCTGACTGCAAGGGACCTACATTTGTTTTAACTAATCTCTTTCTCTTCAAATATCTATAAAAACCTTTGCAGTCAGTTTTTATGTTCCCTGCCAGTTTTCTTTCATAATCTATTTTTCCTTGCCTAATCAAGCCCTTTGTCATCCTCTGCTGGTCTCTGAATTTCTCCCAGTCCTCTGGTATGCTGCTTTTTCTGGCTACTTTGTGTGCATCATCCTTTGCTTTGATACTAACCTGTAACACCCGCAACTAGTCAAGAATCTATCTATCTCTGCCTTAAAAAATATCCACAGACTGGACATTTGAGGAAGGACATCCTTGTGATTGAGGCAGTGCAGCATAGGTTCATGAGATTGATCCCTGGGATGGCGGGACTGTCATAAGAGGAAAGATTGAAAAGACTAGGCTTGTATTCACTGGAGTTTAGAAGGATGAGGGGTTATCTTATAGAAACATATTAAATTATAAAAGGACTGGACAAGCTAGATGCAGGAAAAATGTTCCCAATGTCGGGCGAGTCCAGAACCAGGGGCCACAGTCTTAGAATAAAGGGGAGGTCATTTAAGACTGAGGTGAGAAAAAACGTTTTCATGCAGAGAGTTGTGAATTTATGGAATTCCCTGCCACAGAGGGCAGTGGAGGCCAAATCACTGCTTGGATTTAAGAGAGAGTTAGATAGAGCTCTAGGGGCTAGTGGAGTCAATGGATATGGGGAGAAGGCAGGCACGGGTTATTGATAGGGGACGGGGACTGTCATAAGAGGAAAGATTGAAAAGACTAGGTTTGTATTCACTGGAGTTTAGAAGGATGAGGGGTTATGGATAAGGGACGATCAGCCATGATCACAAAGAATGGCGGTGCTGGCTCGAAGGGCCGAATGGCCTCCTCCTGCACCTATTTTCTATGTTTCTATGTCACAAAAAGCTGGAGTAACTCAGCGGGCCAGACAGTATCTCTGGAGAAAAGCGTTCCGGGTCGATCCTTAGCATCCTCCGAATCTGCCTTGGGACGAATCCACAAACTTCTGACGTGGGAATGGTATACAAGAGAGGCTGAGCTTCATTCAACAGGATAATGAGCCGGCAAGCGATGGCAATGAAAACACAGCATGGTGCCAGTGCAAGATATGGGGCTATTTACTGAACAAATGGGCTCCGACAACTTTGATATCCAGGATAAGAAAATATGAAAATGCCAGTTATGCCGTGAATCACACATTGTTTTTAAAGAAAGTGATAATTAAGTGTTCGGGCTGGAAAAATTCTCATTTTTTAAAACATGTCATTCACGGTCTTTTCTTTATTAAGTTTTTTTTTCTGGTGAGGGTTAAAGACAAATAAGTCTGTGCTTAGACATGGTGTTGCCTGGCAACCAGGAAAATTAAATGCAGGCCACCATCATTCTCAAATTGAGGGATATGTTGGTACAGCGTTGAGTTCGATTCATTCATTCCATATCCAGTTAAAAAAATATCTAGCAGTACAGTTACATAAATCTGCTTGTGTTGGAAGAAACTGCAGATGCTGGTTTAGACCCAAAAGGCTGGCGTAACTCAGCGGGACAGGCAGCGTCTCTGGAGATGAGGAATAGGTGACGTTTCGGGTCGAGGCCTTTCTTCAGACATTTTAATAGACAATATTTTAATATGGACAGTAGGTTTTGCTTAAACATTGGAACATTCGCTTAAACTGGGCTTAAACATTGAATTTTCTCAATTCTGTTAACCCAGGCTGCCTCCTCCCCTTCCCACCTCTCCTTCAGCCCTCGGGCCCTGGCATTCCTTCTCTCTCTATCTCTCCCCCGCCTGTTTCCTTTATCATCGATACTTTTTTGCATATCTTTCATTCATTGTTCTTTATCTCTCCACATCACCATCTATATCTCTCGTTTCCCTGATCCCTGACCAGTCTGAAGAAGGGTCTCGAATCGAAACGTCGCCTATCTCCTTCGCTCCTTAGATGCTGCTGCACCCGCTGAGTTTCTCCAGCTTTTTCTGTGACCCTCGATTCTCCAGCATCTGCAGTTCCTTCTTTAACACAGTAGGTTTTGCAGCAGTGGTTCCCTGGATAATGTATATTGCAGCCGAATTTTGTGACACAAAAAATGCAGATACATTTAACAGAAACATAGAAACATAGAAAAATAGGTGCAGGAGTAGGCCATTCGGCTCTTCGAGCCTGCACCGCCATTCAATGTGATCATGGCTGATCATCCAACTCAGTATCCCGTACCTGCCTTCTCTCCATACCCCCTGATCCCTTTAGCCACAAGTGCCACATCTAACGCCCTCTTAAATATAGCCAATGAACTGGCCTCAACTACCTTCTGTGGCAGAGAATTCCAGAGACTCACCACTCTCTGTGTAAAGAATGTTTTCCTCATCTCGGTCCTAAAGGAATTCCCCCTTATCCTTAGACTGTGACCCCTTGTTCTGGACTCCCTCAACATTGGGAACAATCTTCCAGCATCTAGCTTGTCCAACCCCTTAAGAATTTTGTAAGTTTCTATAAGATCCCCCCTCAATCTTCTAAATTCCAGCGAGTACAAGCCGAGTCTATCCAATCTTTCCTCATATGAAAGTCCTGACATCCCAGGAATCAGTCTGGTAATATCTCAGAATATCTCAGTCTCAGTCTCAGATAAATTCGGAAGAGGGAGTGTCCGGGGTGTGAGACTCATCCAGATTATGCTGCTGGCCTTGCTGGGGCAGTATGAGGCGTAAATGGAGTTAATCCTTGCTGTGATGCATTTGTCCTTCTCCACGTTCCCCAGAGATGCAGCCAGCATCATCGGTGACCCGCACCTCCCTGGCCACACACTAATTTCAGCCCTGCTATCGGGTAGAAGGTACAGGAGCCTGAAAACTGTAACGTCATGCTTATTCCTGGGGCGGAAGATCGCAACCTTCACGTGTCCGCCCTGTTTCAACGAATGCAATCAACCCAAGCGTACACAATCAAATAAGATCAAATAGAACAAGTTGTCCCACAACTTTAGGCCGTGCACGCCATATGCAAGAAGTCGATGCTTATCAAACACTACAACCTCCAGCACAGCTTCCTCCAACGTGCAGGTTTGGAGGTTAGCTGGCTTGGTATAAATGTGTCCTCAGTGTGTGTAGGATAGTGTTAATGTGCGGGGATCGCTGGTCGGCGCGGACCCGGTGGGCCGAAGGGCCTGTTTCCGCGCTGCATCTATAAACAAGTGTGCTACTGACAAGGCAAATTCATGCCTCAGGGTGCAAACTGCTAATGCTGTGTTGTCCTTCCAACTTTGCAGCTCTTAAGCTCTGTTCATCAGCACTAAAGCGGCAGAGATTTGTTGATAGTGGAGCCAACTTCTCCCTCAGATACTGATTAGGATTCCAAACGTAAGGGCGGTTCAGCAAATTGTCCATGAACCTTTGCCAGTGATACAAGCTTGATGGTATGCACCCAAGAGAAACACAGTTTAGTTTAGTTTAGTCTAGAGATACAGCGCGGAAGTCCGCACCGACCAGCGATCCCCGCACACCATCACTACACTACGGACAATTTTACATTTAGACAATAACACCAAGCCAATGAGCCTCCAAACCTGTACGTGTTTGAAGTGTGGGAGGAAAACAAAGATCTCGGAGAAAACCCACGCAGGTCACGGGGAGGTTGTACAAACTCCCTGCAGACAAGCGCCCGTAGACAGGATCAAACCCTCTGTTCTCTCTGTAAGGCAGTGGCTCCACTGCTACGCCACCCTGTCGTGCCATCCCTATCGTTCAATTTAGAGACACAACATGGAATCAGGGCCTGCGACCCACTGACTTCACACCGACCATCGATCACCCGCTCACATTAGTTCCATGTTATCCCATTTTGGTACGCACTCCCCACACATTAGGGGCAATCTACAGAGGACAATTAGATCGCAATACCTCACATCTTTAGGAAGTAGGAGGAAACTGGAGCACCCAGGGGAAACCCATGCGGTCACAGGGAGAACGTGCAAACTCCACACAGAGGTCTGGATCAAACCTGTGTCTCTGGCGCCGTGAGGCAGTGTCCTTATGTGCTGCGCCACTGTGCTGCCCGAGTTATAAAATTCATTCACCTCAAGGTGACAGGGTGTTTTGCATCAGCCATTTTGCATCGGATAGAATCAAAGAACTGCAGGTGCTGGACCAAACCAAAGATAGACACAAAGTGCTGGAGTAACTCAGGCAGCATCTTTGGAGAAAAAGGATGGGTGGCATTTCGGGTCAAGACCCTTCTTCAGACTTTCCCATTGGGCGAGGTTGCACGGTAGAGTAAGTGGTGGCTTTTCTGGATGGACTTTCCTGCAGTGGCAGGAAGGTGTCAAAAAACAGAAACAAGGAACTGCAGGTGCTGGTTAATACACAAAAGGACAGAAAGTGCTGGAGTAACTCAGCGGGTGTTAGTTTTAGTTTAACTATTATTGTCATGTGTATCGAGGTACAGTGAAAAGCATTGGTTGCTTGCAGAAATACATTACATGATGGAAGAAGGGTCTCAACCCGAAATGTCACCCATTCCTTCTCTCTAGAGATGCTGCCTGCCCAGCCGAGTTAAGGGCCTGTCCCACTTTCACGACCTAATTCACGACCTTTTTTACTCGTGGACATTTTTCATCAGGCTAGAAAAAACGCCCCGACCTACTTGATGCCACGCGTACCTACGACTAGCATCACGGCCTGCTACGACCTACCTACGGCCTTCTACGACCTCGTGACGACCATGAGGCGAGTATGAGTCAAGGGCAAACTCAGCAGAGGTCGTGAATTAGGTCGTGAAAGTGGGACAGGCCCTTAACTCCAGCATTTTGTGTCTATGATTACAATCGAGCCATTTAGGTCTGGAGAACTTGGATAGGTACAGTTTTGGGTCGAGACCTTTAATCAGACACTGAAGTTCAGCCTGAAGAAAGGGTCCGACCCGAAATGTAACTCAGGCACGTTCTCCAGAGATGCTGCCTGACCCGCTGAGTTACTCCAGCATTTTGTGTCCATTTTTGTTTAAAAACCTGCCACGGTCTATGAGTCGACAGATGCGCACCCTAGTCCTTCCCAAACCCAAGGAGCTGAGGAAAAGTCAAAACGTTTCAAGGTCATTGATCAAACCACTGCTTTAGTCTGAGCTTCCAGCCGCCGTTCCCAAGCCTCTGATGACAGGTCAGCCTTCAGCTAGGAACTCATACATGGCACACCACAGCTCCGGCAGGCTGGCCTAAAGCAAAGGACGTATTCTGTCACGACAAAGTTTGCAGCAAATCTTGAACGCTGCTTCAAACCCAGGTGCAGCTTGAGAGAACCACTATCTATATCCCTCCACAAACAGCTGTAGAATAATTGAAGATTAAGTGGAGGCCTCTATCAGGCAGTCTTAATACCAGAGGCGTTGATGCCAGATCTGCATGGAGCAGGCACGTGGATTAGACAGCATGGGTCTGAACACAATCAGGGAAGAACACTGTGGCTTAAGTCCAGAGAACTGATACAAGAGAGACATTGCCTTTCCTTTAGCATGGCAGTGCACAGGACTGTTATAGAGTCATACAGTGTGGAAATTGGCCCTTCAGCCCAACTAGCCCACAGCGACCAACATGTCCCATCTACGCTAGTCTCACCTGCCTGCGTTTTGGCCCATATCCCTCCAAACCTGCCCTATCCATGCACCTGTCCACATGTTTCTTAAAGCCAGTACCTGCCTCAACTATTGGAACATAGGAAATGTAGAGTACAGGAACAGGCCCTTCAGTAGACAATAGACAATAGTGAAGAAGTAGGCCATTTGGCCCTTTGAGCCAGCACCATGGCTGATCATCCACAATCAGTACCCCGTTCCTGCCTTCTCCCCATATCCCCTGACTCCGCTATTTTTCAGAGCCCTATCTAGCTCTCTCTTGAAAGCATCCAGAGAACCGGCCTCCACCGCCCTCTGAGGCAGAGAATTCCACACTCACCACTCTCTGTGAGAAAAAGTGTTTCCTCGTCTCCGTTCTAAATGGCTTACTCCTTATTCTTAAACTGTGAGGCCACTGGTTCTGGACTTCCCCCAACGTCGGGAACATGTTTCCTGCCTCTAGCCCTTAACAATCTTATATGTTTCAATGAGATTCCCTCTCATCCTTCTGAACTTCAGAGTGTACATGCCCGTACCGAACAGGTTGCTGTGATAAACTAATCTCTGTTAACCATGACCTCTGGTCCTAGACTCACCCACCAGTGGAAACGTCCTCCCCACATCCACTCTATCCAAGCCTTTCACTATTCAGTGAGTTTCAATCCCCCCTCATCCTTCTCGTTGCAACGGGTGACGTTTCAGGTCAGGACCCTTCTTCAGACTCGATGAGCAAATTGATCATCGAGCCAAAATTAGCACTCTCGAGTGAAGTGAAATAATTTCAGGAATACCCACTTTCGGGATGTTACTGGAGCTGGAAAACGTCGACAGTGACAAGGCTGGCCGCCCAGTCCGGCAGAGTGGTGGCGGAGTCCAGCTCGAAGCGATTAAACGCTCACAAACAACCCGTGCGAGCGATTTTTTCCAGCAAGCAAATGTGCAATCCATAGAACAGGCTCCCCCGAGAGACGCTGGCAGTAGTTAATATTGAATGAATATTAACATTTAAATGAAAATACAATACACAGAATGATTTTCTGATGCAGTGCCTGGTTAATTTGAAATATGGCGAAACATGACACGCAATAAATATGACATGGTTGGGAGGTTTAGGTGACCTTCGACCCCTGGTTGGCCAAGCTTGATGTCATTAGAGCTTTCTGTGAGTCGGGGCTTGGTCCGCTGCAGTTTAATTGATGGAAACAGATTGTGAAGAGTAGTCAATAAGTCAGCTGTTGGGGCGCTGCTACTGAGAGGCATGCTGAAGTGAACCAGCGAGATATTTGTAAAGCTTTCAGGATTTTTTTTGCCAGTGGAAAGGTCAAAGATTAGAGGGCGGAGGTTGAAGGCGAGAGGGACAAACTTTAATGAGATGTGCGGGGACAAGTTTTTTTTTACACTGAGTGTGGTGGGTGCGTGGAATGCACCGCCAGGGGTGGTGGTGCGGTGCAGGCAGCTAAAACAGCGGTGTTTAGGAAGCTTTTAGATAGGTATTAGAGAAGGAACTGCAGATGCTGGAGAATCGAGGGTTACACAAAAAGCTGGAGAAACTCAGCGGGTGCAGCAGCATCTAAGGAGCGAAGGAGATAGGCGACGTTTCGGGTCGAGACCCTTCTTCAGACTCTGAAGCCTGAAGACCCTATGGTTACAGGGTGAAGGCTGGAGAATGGGGTTAGGAGGGAGAGTTAGATCAGCCATGATTGAATTGCGGAGTAGACTGGATGGGCCGAATGGCCTAATTCTGCTCCTATGACCTATGACCTCATGGAATGGAGGGAGCGGCATCTTGTGTGCGCAGATGAGATTAGTTGATCCTGGCATGTTTTGCACAGAGATTGTGGGCCGAAGGGCCTGTTCCTGTGCCGTTCTTTTCTATAAGGTTTCTTTGTATAAATTCTCCTAACTACATCAGACATGAGATCCAATAATCTATGCAGATTAAAGCACCAACTGGCCTATGTGGTTTGTCAAGAAAATCCCTCTCAAATTCCTCAGTGCATTAACCCAATCAATTCCCCTCATGATTTTGTACACTTCTATAAGATAATCCTCAGCCCCCTGGGTTCAAAGGAATAAAGTGCTAGTCTGCCGATCTCTCTCACAAGCTCGGGCCCTTTGAGTTGTGGCGACATCCTCTTAATGGTGTTCAGTGTGGTGAAAATCTTCAGATAATGGTCCGCCATTGCACTTGCTCGGGGCAGCACGGTGGCGCAGCGGTAGAGTTGCTGCCTTACAGCGCCAGCGATGCGTGTTCAATTCTGACTACAGGTGTTGTCTGTGCGTAGTTTTTACTATCTCCCCGGGACCGCGTGGGTTTTCTCCAGGTGCTCCTGTTTTTTCCTACCTCTCAATGACATGCGGGTTTGCAGGTCAAATGGCTCCTGTAGATTTGTCCCTTGAATGTAGGATAGAACTAGTGTGATTGTTGTTTGGTGTAGACTTGGTGGGCCCTGGGACATCTTTTCGCGCTGCCTCTCTTAAACTGAAGCTGAAACTAAAACGAAATCCACTCAATACATTATATCTGGGCTGGGCAATAAATGCTGGCCTCATCCTGTGAAGTGAATGAAAATATGGAGCACATTCACCAGTGTGAAGGAGTTGCGTATGAAACCAATACTTCCCTGAAGCTCCACAGGGCGAAGGAATCAGAAACTCCCCCCGCAGAGGTTAGGATCTTCCACTTGGATGATGGGATATCATGGTCGAGTTGGGTGGAAGGGCCTGTTTCCGTGCTGTATGACTCTATGACACAATGAATCTGCAGTATTCCTTCATCATTAATGGGTCTTGCTCTATTTCAATGGAATGGAATAAGACCCGTCAAATTTGGTCTCATTTACAGGTGAGTAAAAGCCCTGTCCCACGGTACGAGTTCATTCCAAGAGCTCTCCCGAGTTAAAAAAAACTCGTGGTAAGCACGGGGAATGTACGTAGCGGGTACGTCGGAGCTCGGGGACGTCTCTTAGCGGCTCGTAACGCTAACGGCAAGTACTCGGGAAGACTCGCTAACTGCAGGTAAGCACGGGAAGACTCGTGAAGATTTTTCAACACGTCGAAAAATGTCCACGAGAGCCCCGAGTACCGACGAGCGGCCATTACCGTAAATCTCCGAGTTCGAATCAGGGCAAACTCGGGGATTTGGAATGAACTCGTACTGTGGGACAGGGCTTTAAGCATGACAGAGCAACTCCCTGCTGTTAGACACAAACAGCTGGAGTAACAAAGTGAGTCAGACAGCGGGGCCTGTTTCCTTCATCATCGTTACCTATTTGCATATCTTTCATTCATTTGTTCCACATTTCTCTGCATCACCTTCTATCTCCCTCGTTTCCCTTTCCCCTGAAGCTCAGTCTGAAGAAGGGTCTCAGCCCAAAACGTCACCCATTCCTTTTCTCCAGGGATGCCGCCTGTCCCGCTGAGTAACTCCAGCATTTTGTGTCTATCCTCGGTTTGAAGCAGCATCTGCAGTTCCTTCCCTGCTGTTGTTTGTCGAGGCTTCTCCGACTGCAACTCCCAAATCAGAAGCCGTTTCGCAACAATGCGTGAAACAAACTGGCAACGTATTCCCCAGCTATTAAGTTTTAAAGTCACTCTCACTGCCTGACTTAGACAGCTGTCTCCCGTCTATTTTGTCTTTTGAAAAACAACGCAACTTTTCTCCAAATACCCTCCAAGTAATTTAGCGATTGTTGCTTTCACGTCCGTGAGCTAAGGACAGTGACAGCAGTCAGGGGAAAAAAAACAAGCGGCAGGGTTTGGGTGGAATTGCAATGTTCATCAATGAGTCAAACATATAGACAGCTGGTCAGCGATTACAGATGACTTTATGCTTGGATGGAGCCAGGAGGAAAAAAAATGGAAGACAGTGCATAGACTATTCTTAATCTTCGCCAAAGAAGCGATCACATCAACAGTTGGCAGCGTTGAAATGCAATCACAAATATCAGAGAAACTGCAGATGCTGGGATCTTGAGCAGAACGCTCGAGTGCTGGAGGGAATCAGTGGGTCGGGCAACATCTGTGGAGGGAACCGGCAGGCGGCGTTTCAGGCCGGGAACAAATATCAGAAATAGGAAATGAATATCACGCAGGGAATATCACGGAGTGGCGATGATGCAGGTAGTGCTGCTGTCTCATAGCTTCTGCAGTCTGGATCTACACTGTATCGTAGCTTGGCTTCGAGAAACAGGCCCGTCGGCTCACCCAGTCCACGCCGACCATCGATCACCCGCTCTGCCCGAAGTTATCCCACGTTCTCATCCACTCCCGACACACCAGCAGCAATTTACACAGGGCCGACTAATGCACACGCCCGCAGGTCTTTGGGATGTGGGAGGAAGCCGGAGCACCCGGAGGAAAACCCACACGGGTCACAGGGAAAACGTGCAAACTCCACACAGCCAGCAGCCGAGGTAGGGATCAAAGTCACACCAGTTGGAAGCGAAACGTTGCCTATTCCCTTCGCTCCACAGATGCTGCTGCACCCGCTGAGTTTCTCCAGCATTTTTGTCTACCTGAGGTAGCGATGAAATCTGGGTCTCTGGCGCTGTGAGGCAGCAGCTCTACCTGCTGCGCAATTGTGCCACCTTCATCGGCTTGCATGTCCTTATATGTTTGCATGCTCTTACTGCGACAACATTGGAATCCTCTGGCACTCTCCCTCATCCCAATTCATTCTGGTCAGAAGATTGCATTAGAAGGAACTGCAGATGCTGGTTTAAACAGAAGATGGACACATAAACCTGGGGTAACTCAGACAGCATCTCTGGAGGAGAGGAACGGGGAACAGGGGAACAGTTGTGAACCCCTGCTACTGACGGGTTGTGGTTTGGGGGACTGGAGGGAGAGAGTATGATCCTATAATTCAGAGGAGATGCAACAACGATTTAATTTAGTTTCGTTTTGAGAACAGGACTTCGGCCCACTCTGTGTGCACCGAAGGATGAGAGGGGATCTCATTGAAACATATAAGATTGTTAAGGGCTTGGACACACTAGAGGCAGGAAACATGTTCCCGATGTTGGGGGAGTCCAGAACCAGGGGCCACACAGTTTAAGAATAAGGGGTAAGCCATTTGGAACTGTGACGAGGAAACACTTTTTCTCACAGAGAGTGGTGAGTCTGTGGAATTCTCTGCCACAGAGGGCGGTGGAGGCCGGTTCTCTGGATGCTTTCAAGAGTTCGATAGGGCTCTTAAAAATAGTGGTCAGGGGTTATGGGAAGCAGGCAGGAACGGGGTACTGATTGGGGATGATCAGCCATGATCACATTGAATGGCGGTGCTGGCTCGAAGGGCTGAATGGCCTACTCCTGCACCTATTGTCTATTGTCTACTGACTATTGACCAACGATCCCCGCACATTAAAGGACCTGTCCCACTTGAGCGTCATTTGCAGATAATTTATGCGTCACGACGCACGAGATGCGCACATGCCGTGCATTACGCGCGTGTGGTGATGTAGGCCGTGACGAGCGGTCGCACGCGGCGCCCCAGGATCTTGGGATTCACAAATTCTTCACGCGCCACCTGCGTGTCGCGCAAATGACGCCCCAGTGCGACAGGCCCTTAACACTATCCTACACACACTGCGGACAATTTACATATATACCAAGCCAATTCACCGACAAACCTGTACGTCTTTGGAGTGTGGGAGGCAACCGAAGATCTCGAAACAAACCCACGCAGGTCACGGGGAGAACGTACAAACTTCGTACAGACAGATCGAACCAGTGTCCCTGGCGCTGTGAGGCAGCACTGACTTCCCACAATTGAATCCATTTCATCTGTAATTTAATAAAGTTAGGAGACACTCCTTGTTGCCCAGCAAGGGAAAGGCCGCACCCTCTCCAACACTCGGAGTTGCTAAATTAACATTTGCAATTCGTCAACCTGTTTGCAGTACTGACTCTCAAAACGCCTCCATTTCTCTCCGCTGCATCGTGCGACTAAAATATTCGTCAATCGGAAGTATTCTACTTTTATCCGTTTCCCACCATCTTTGGAAAAAAATAGTGTGAACAGCTCCGAGGCAGAAACGGGAAACAAGACATTTCATCCTGATCCAATTAAAACTGTAATCACTAATTGGGGTCCATTTTCATAAGCCTGGTTCATCCATGTACCACTGGCAACATCCCTCTTTATTCCAACATCTCTCTCTGCTGCTGCTGTAGGCGAGTGATGAGCTGCATTATCAGCCCCTGTATATCTACCACTGCAGTTGTTATATTCTTGTTAATATGTAATTACTTCCTCCTGAGTCTCAGTCTGAAGAAGGGTCTCGATTCGACACGTCACCCATTCCTTCTCTCCAGAGATGCTGCCCGTCCCGCTTTCTGTGTCTTAAATCTTTGGTTTAAACCAGCATCTGCAGTTCCTTCCTACGCACATCATCATCCTGCTTGAATTAGTGATGCCCAGAAGGGTAGATTTGCTGGAGCGGTTTGGGGCAGCACGGTGGCGCAGCGGTAGAAACATAGAAACATAGAAAATAGGTGCAGGAGTAGGCCATTCGGCCCTTCGAGCCTGCACCGCCATTCAATATGATCATGGCTGATCATTCAACTCAGTATCCCGTACCTGCCTTCTGTCCATACCCCCGATCCCTCTAGCCACAAGGGCCACATCTAACTCCCTCTTAAATATAGCCAATGAACTGGCCTCAACTACCTTCTGTGGCAGAGAATTCCACAGATTCACCACTGTCTGTGTGAAAAATGTTTTTCTCATCTCGGTCCTAAAAGACTTCCCCCTTATCCTTAAACTGTGACCCCTTGTTCTGGACTTCCCCAACATCGGGAACAATCTTCCTGCATCTAGCCTGTCCAACCCATTAAGAATTTTGTAAGTTTCTATAGGATCCCACCTCAATCTTCTAAATTCTAGCGTGTACAATCCAGTCTTTCTTCATATGAAAGTCATGCCATCCCAGGAATCAGTCTGGTGAACCTTCTCTGTACTCCCTCTATGGCAAGAATGTCTTTCCTCAGATTAGTAGACCAAAACTGTACGCAATACTCCAGGTGTGGCCTCACCAAGGCCCTGTACAACTGCAGCAGAACCTCCCTGCTCCTATACTCAAATCCTTTGTAGAGTTGCTGTCTTTCAGGGCCAGAGGCCTGGGTTCGATCCTAACTAGGGGTCCTGCCTGTACAGGATTTGTACGTTCCCTTCATGACCGTATCTGAGTTTTCTCCGGGTGCTCCGGCTTCCTCTCACACTCCAAAGATGTGCAGGATTGTAGGTTAATTGGCTCCTGTAAATAGAATGGAGCAGCTGGGCTTGTAAACTCTGGAGTTTGGAAGGATGAGAGGGGATCTCATTGAAACATATAATATTGTTAAGGGTTTGGACACACTAGAGGCAGGAAACATGTTCCCGATGTTGGGGGAGTCCAGAACCAGGGGCCACAGTTTAAGAATAAGGGGTAAGCCATTTAGAACGGAGACGAGGAAACACTTTTTCTCACAGAGAGTTGTGGGTCTGTGGAATTCTCTGCCTCAGAGGGCGGTGGAGGCCAGTTCAAGAGAGAGCTAGATAGGGCTCTTAAAGATAGCGGAGTCAGGGGATATTGGGAGTAGTATTGGGAGGAATGGGGTACTGGGGATGATCAGCCATGATCATATTGAATGGCGGTGCAGGCTCGAAGGGCTGAATGGCCTACTCCTGCACCTATTTTCGATGATTCTATGATTCAAGTGGGTAGCACGGACTCGGTGGGCTGAAGGGCCTGTTTCTGCGCTGTTTCTATGTAGTGTTTAATTTTAGACATACAGCATAGAAACAGACTATTGGGCCCAACAGGTCCACGCTGACCAGCGATTGCACCGAACTCCAGCGCTATCCTACACACTAGGGCCAATTTACATTTTACAGAAGTCAATTAATGTCGAACAATGGCGCAGCGGTAGAGTTGCTGCCTTATGGTCCTGTCCCACTTAGGAAACATGAACGGAAACCTCTGGAGACTTTGCGTCCCACCCAAGGTTTCCGTGCAGTTCCCGGAGGTTCTTGTCAGTCTCCCTAATTGTCGAAAGTGGTTTCCGTTTTAAAAACCGGTAATTTTTTAGTCAAAGCCGGTTGCGATGCTAGTTGAAGGTGGTTTCCGGAGGACAAAAACCTCCGGGAACCGCACGGAAACCTTGGGTGGGGCGCAAAGTCTCCAGAGGTTTCCGTTCAGGTTTCCTAAGTGGGACGGGGGCATTACAGCACTTGCAGCACCGGAGATGCGGGTTTGATCCTGACTACGGGTGCTGACTGTCTGGAGTTTGTACGTTCTCCCCGTGACCGTGTGGGTTTCCTCTGAGATCTTGGGTTTCCTCCCACACTCCAAAGACGCTCAGGTTTGTAGGTCAATTGGCTTGGGGTTGTATACCAGGTATAAGTGTAAAATTGTCCCTATAGTGCGTGTAGGCTTGTGTTAGTGTGTGGGGATCGCTGGTCGGTGTGGACTCGTTGGGCCGAAGGGCCTTTTTCCAATCTGTATGTCCAAAACTAATCACTGCACAATCAGCAATTAATCCTCACTTACTTTCCACTGTGTATCTCTAAACTAAACATACAAACATGTACGTCTTTGAAGTGTGGGAGGAAACCAGAGCACCTGGAGAAAACCCACGCGGTCACGGGAAGAACGTACAAGCCCTTTACAGACCTTCCTCCTCCACTAACTAAACAGACGGCACAGTGCTCCTTTGACTCCTTAAACAGTTCCATTTTTCCTCCTGGATTTTTCTGCTGCGTCTCGGACATATCGGGAATCCCCGGCAATCGTCCTGTACTCGTTCCCAGCGAGCAGCTGAAGCTGAGAGTCGCCAGCTCATACCGATCCAATTAAAACTAAAATCCTGTTAGATACACTGAACATGCAAATTTCTTCCGATGAGTTTCTTCCTTTCAAGGATCCTCATGTGTGTTCACTTGACATTTTAGTCTGATACACTTGCGACTCTATCAAAGGGACTAAGAGGAGAACGTGCTTCAATTTATCTTCTGTTCCGAACATTTTACTGACTAAGACAAGGTGTGAAAATGAGACATCAAAAGCATGAATATCGACTTCTCTAACTTTAAGCAACCCTTGACTTCCCTCTCTCTCCCCCCTTCTCCCATCTCCCCTCCTCTCATCCCATCGTCCCCTCTCCTCTCCTCCACTCCCCACTCCTCCCCTACACTCTTCTCCTCTCCTCTTTCCCCCCCTCCCTCACCTCTCCTCCCATTTCTTGCTCTCCTCTCATCTCCCCTCCAACCCCCTCTCCTCTCCTCCCGTCCCCTCAACTCTCCTCGCTATTAATGTCATTCTTTCATATGATCATATGTGTATGTCATCGGAGTAAAATTAGGCCATTTGGCCCATCGAGTCTACTCTGGCATTCAATCATGGCTGATCCCACCATCTTCCCAGTTTTCCAACCAGTCTGACCGTCCCCTGATTACATACCTCTGTTGTCAGCTTTGTTCTCAGCTAACAATCTAGTCTACATTTTCCTTGATCCCCATCTCTTTTGATGTCTTAAGGGCCTGTCCCACGAGCATGCGACCTGCATGTGGCAAGCGCGACCAAACCGGAAGCGGGGGCCGCGCGGAGGTCGAGTGAGTGACGTGAAGTTGGAGTGAAGTCCGCGGGAAATTCGCAAGCACGGAGGCACACAGAGAGAGGAACACGGAGGCACGGCGTCAAGACGCTGCGTACGTCCTCAATGCGGCTGCAATATGATCATTCAATATGATCATGGCTGATCACCCAACTCAGTATCCCGTACCTGCCTTCTCTCCATACCCTCTGATCCCCTTAGCCACAAGGGCCACATCTAACTCCCTCTTAAATATAGCCAATGAACTGGCCTCAACTACCCTCTGTGGCAGAGAGTTCCAGAGACCCGCCACTCTGTGTGAAAAAAGTCCTTCTCATCTCGGTCCTAAAGGATTTCCCCCTTATCCTTAAGCTGTGACCCCTTGTCCTGGACCTCCGCAACATCGGGAACAATCTTCCTGCATCTAGCCTGTCCAACCCCTTAAGAATTTTGTAAGTTTCTATAAGATCCCCTCTCAATCTCCTAAATTCTAGAGAGTATAAATCGAGTCTATCCAGTCTTTCTTCACAAGACAGTCCTGACATCCCAGGAATCAGTCTGGTGAACCTTCTCTGCACTCCCTCTATGGCAATAATGTCCTTCCTCAGATTTGGAGACCAGAACTGTACGCAATACTCCAGGTGTGGTCTCACCAAGACCCTGTACAACTGAAGTAGAACCTCCCTGCTCCTATACTAAAATCCTTTACCTTTCCTTATCTCCCTCTCCCCTGACTCTCAGGCTGATGAAGGGTCTCGTGCCAAAACGTCTCGAGCCGAAACCTCATCCATGGGCTTCTCTCCAGAGATGCTGCCTGACCCGCTGAGTTATCCCAGCATTTTGTGTCGATCTTCGGTGTAAACCAGCATCTGAAGTTCCTTAGGCAGACGCAAAATGCCTGGGCGATGTTTCGGGTCGAGACCTTCAGTCTGAAGAAGGGTCTCAACTCGAAACATCGCCCATTCCTTCTCTCCATAGATGCCACCTCACCCGTTGAGTTACTCCACCATTTTGTGTCTACCTTCAATTTTACCAGCATCTGCAGTTCTTTCTTACACATCAGGTCCCTTCCTACACAAGCATTTTACAGCCTCTCTAAGGAGCAGATGATGAAAGTTTCTCTTTTCCATTTGTTGTGGCGACACTTTTAAGGAAAGTTCCACACTTTAACCCTTTTTCGAACAACCCAAATGGTCTGACGGATAATGAGGGGTGATAAAATCTGGTGTCTGATTAGGGCAGAGTACGTGATGGTGAGAAGACACCAGGATTCATTAACAGTGTTTTGGGATAAATAATGTCCAGAGTGAGCAAGGAGGTGGTGCACGCAGCGGTTAGTGCTGCTGCCTCACAGGTGCAGAGACACAGGTTCAATCCCGACCTCAGATGATGTCTTGGAGTGGAATCCTTCATTGTCCCATATGATGAGGCACAGTGAGATTCTTTGCCTGCATGCCC
This sequence comes from Raja brachyura, assembly GCA_963514005.1. The sequence continues at coordinate 7,973,481 of OY740815.1, forward strand.
AATGTACACAAATAGCAGTCGTCTACTGTGCTGACAAAGTTACAAAGCACGCCGGATCCCCCTTTTGCCCCCCCCCCCCCCCCCGTCCCCCCACACCCGGTCGCCATTGCAGCTTGTATCGAAGACAGACACAAAGTGCTGGAGTAACTCAACAGGTCAGACAGCAGGGGGTTACACAAAAAGCTGGAGAAACTCAGCGGGTGCAGCAGCATCTAAGGAGCGAAGGAGATAGGCGACGTTTCGGGTCGAGACCCTTCGTCAGACAGCAGCTCTGGGGAAAAACCTTTTTCTTCAGAGACGCTGCCTGACCTGCTGAGTTAAGGGGCTGTCCCACTTGGGCGATCTAATTGGAGAGTTTAGAAGAGTTTGAAAAAATGTCATGTTGAAGACCTCCTTCGACTATGTTGAAGACCAGCTTCGACTGGCTACGACTAACTTCGGGAAAATTGGACACCGAATAGTGGAGAGTGAAGACGACCTCCTTCGATCTCCTTCAACCTCCCTTCGACTATGATGAAGACTATCTACGACTACCTTCGGCTACCTTCGATTACCTACGACTAACATGACAACCTACTACGACCTACAACGAGTAAAAAAAGTATCGATTTTTTCCATGGCGACCTTTTTTTGCTCGCGGGCATTTTTTAACATATTGAAAAAAACGCCGCGACCTAGCTGAGGCCTGGAGTACGCGGAGACCACTCTCGAGCATGAAGGAGAGTTACGAAGACCTCCTACGACCTCGTGTCGACCATGCTGCGAGTATGAGTCGAGGGCAAAAATCGCCAGAACTCGCGGATTAGGTCGCCCAAGTGGGACGGGCCCCTTTACTCCAGCACTTTGTGTCTATCTTCGGTATAAACAAGCATCTGTGTGACGTTTCTCCCCTGCTGCTCCACATCCCATATAAAGTGTGGAGGGTTGTCTATTTAGGTTTGCCCTAGTGAGGGTGGCTGGCAGGAGAATCAGGAGAGATCAGTGCAAGAGAACAAGGTTTGCAGGAAACTACATGGGGAATGTACTGAGAGCCAGCATGGACTAAGTGGGCCGAACAGCCTCCTCCTGCACAATGAGAAAAAATGGGATACTAAAATTGGGGTAAGAACAACTTCAGTGTTCTTACACGTCTAGGTATGGAATGTTTTACATCCATCAGAAAGAACTGACTGGGTTTGAAGTGGCACCTCGCCCCAAAGACCGCCGTGCGACAGGGTGCTACATGGGCACGCCACTCTGCTCACTCACGGCCAAGTCTCTGGGAAGAGGATTGAATTTGGAACCTACAAACCTACCTTTAATACCAGTGGCAGAGTTGGTGCCTTACAGCGCCAGAGACCCGGGTACGATCCTGACTACGGGCGCTTGTCTGCACTGGGTTTGTACGTTCTGCCCGTGACCTGCGTGGGTTTTTTCCGGGATCTCCGGTTTCCTCCCACACTCCAAAGATGTACAGTTTCGTAGGTTAGTTGGCTTTGTTTAATTCTAAATTGTCCCGAGCGCGTGTAGAATACCGGTAGTGTGCGGGGATCGCTGGTCGGCGTGGACTCGGTGGGCTGAAGGGCCTGTTTCCGCGCTGTATCTCAAAACCAAACCTGTTGTACTTGAGTTTGATGTGATCGTATTATGTACAGTATCTCATCATATTGGCTAGGATACAAAACAAAGCATTTTTACTGTACCTCAGTACACGTGACAATGGTGAACTTAAATCTTTACCAGATTGTTGCAGGTGCAGGAAGGAACTGCAGATGCTGGTTTAAATCGATGATAGACACAAAATACTGGAGTAACTCAGCGGGACAGGCAGCATCTCTGGAGTGAAGGGATGGGTGACGTTTTTGGGACTGAAGAAGGGTCTTGACCCGAAACGTCACCCGTTCCTTCTCTGCAGAGATGCTGCCGTTCCCGACCCGAAACGGGTCACCTATCTCCTTCGCTCCTTAGATGCTGCTGCACCCGGTGAGTTTCTCCAGCTTTTTGTGTAACCCGCTGAGTTAAGGGCCTGTCCCACTTTCACGACCTAATCCACAACCTTTTTTACTCGTGGACATTTTTCATCAGGCTTAAAAAAACGCCCCGACCTACTTGATGTCACGAGTACCTACGACTAGCATCACGGCCTGCTACGACCTCGTGATGACCATGCTGCGAGTACGGTTAAGGGCAAACTCGGTGGTGAATTAGGTCGTGAAAGTGGGACAGGCCCTTAACTCCAGCATTTTGTGTCTATTTAAGACTGTTGAATGTTCTCTCTAATAACATCATTTGTACTTGCCTGTACCACACCAACTGCTGTCGAGCCTAAAAGATAATTTCTCATCGGCAATTAATTCTGGGAATGTACACATCAGAACACTGAAATATCATTACCCCATCGAAGACTGAAGAAGGGTCTCGACCTGAAACGTCACCTATTCCTTTTCTCATGAGATGTTGCCTGACCCGCTGAGTTGCCCCAGCATTTTGCGTCTTATCTTCCGAGAAAACGTGGGAATTGCCGTCCACTAAAAAGACTGCAGGAATAAAATTCAAATCCTCAGGCTCCTCGATCCTAAGTACTTTCGCTCTGAAAGTACCATGTAGGAGGGGTTAACAAACCCATCTGCCGTTTCCCCCGTCTTTTATTGAGCGAAAGCGTAAATGCGTTAACACCTCCGCAGAACACATGAAACGAGGCTGGCACCACACACACATTTAGACCTTTGGTTTCCAAATGCTTGCGATTAAAGTTCTTCCCTCCTCCAAAATCATTATTTCGGCTCCATAAATCGTGGCTGAACATTGAACTTTAATAGGAAGCCAGCTTTATTAAACGGGTATGGCTTTTCTGCAAAACCCATTTTGGTTTTCAACACATTTCCTACAATAGACAATAGACAAAAGGTGCAGGAGTAGGCCATTCGGCCCTTCGAGCCAGCACCGCCATTCAATGTGATCATGGCTGATCATCCCCAATTAGTACCCTATTCCTGCCTTCCCCCCATATCCCCTGACTGTTATTTTTAAGAGCCCTATCTAGCTCTCTCTTGAAAGCATCCACTGCCCTCTGAGGCAGAGAATTCCACAGACTCACCACTCTCTGTGAGAAAAGGCAGGCACGGTATGGAGAGAAGGCAGGTACGGGATACTGAGTTGGATGATCAGCCATGATCATATTGAATGGCGGTGCAGGCTCGAAGGGCCGAATGCACCTAATTTCTATGTTCTATGTTCCTAAAAAGTGGCACTATCTTAAGAGCCCTATCTTAAAAATAGCAGGTGGGGGCCTTCGGATGATCAAATCCAAGCCAATTTTCAGTGCAGTCCCCTCTGTCTCGCTGTCCCACGTATTCCCCTGTAATGGATTCCCTCTCACATTCCCCACGACTGATTCTTCATCCAGCCACCACACGGTGATGCAGCTGTAGAGTTGAGGCCTTATGGACCTGTCCCACGTAGGCGATTTTTTCGGTGACTGCCAGCGACCAGGACAATAGAATTAATCGAAGTCAGCACCGGCAACTACCTACGTCACCTGGCGACAACCCGAATTGTTGCCACTTCGCCAAAAAATTTTCAACATGTTGAAAAATTTTTCGGCAGTCGCCTGTAGTCACCTAAGAAATCGCCTAAAGCCAGTCCCACTTTCCCGAGTTACTCACAAATTCCCCCAAGTTTTCCCCTTGATTCAAACTTGGAGATGCCAGCCGTAGGTACTCGGGGCTACTTTTTTAACTCGTGGACATTTTTCAACATGCTGAAAAAACGTCCCGACTTACCTGATGCCGCGAGTACCTACGGCTGGCATTACGAGCCACTACAAAACATCGATGGACTAGCTACAGCCTCCTACGGACTCGCTACCGACATTCTCCGAGTTTGAATCAAGGGGAAAACTGGGGAGAATTTGCGAGTAACTCTGGAACGTGGGACAGGGGCTTAAGTGGGATAGACCCATTACAAGGGTTACACAAAAAGCTGGAGAAACTCAGCGGGTGCAGCAGCATCTAAGGAGCGAAGGAGATAGGCGACGTTTCGGGTCGAGAGCCTTCTTCAGACTCGTCAGGGATCAGGGAAACGAGAGATATAGACAGTGATGTGGAGAGATAAAGAACAATGAATGAAAGATATGCAAAAAAGTATTGATGATAAAGGAAACAGGCCATTGTAAGCTGTTTGTGGTGTGAAAATGAGAAGCTAGTGCGACTGGGGTGGGGGGGGGGGGAGATGGAGAAGGAATGTCAGGGCCCGAGGGCTGAGGGAGAGGTGGGGCGGGGGAGGGGGCAGTCTGGGTTAATAGAATTGAGAAAATTCAATGTTTAAGCCCAGAGGATGCAGACTCCCCAAGCGGAATATGAGGTGCTGTTCCTCCAACTTGCGGTGTTGCTCACTCTGGCCGTGGAGGAGGCCCAGGACCGAGAGGTCGGATACGGAATGGGAGGGGGAGTTGAAGTGCTGAGCCACCGGGAGGTCGGGTTGGTTATTGCGGACCGAGCGGAGGCGTTGGGCGAAACGATCGCCCAGCCTCCGCTTGGTCTCACCGATGTAGATCAGCTGGCATCTGGAGCAACGGATACAGTAGATGAGGTTGGAGGAGGTGCAGGTGAACCTCTGTCGGACTTGGAAGGACTGCTTGGGTCCCTGAAAGGAGTGGATGGGGGAGGTGAATGGGCAAGTGTAGCATCTCTTGAGGTTGCAAGGGAAAGTGCCCGGGGAAGGAGTGGAGCGGGAGGGAAGGGAAGAATTGACAAGAATTGACCCATTACAACGTCGGAGACCAAGTTGGTTTTCCCTGGGTGCTCCGGTTTGCTACCACATCCTAAAGGCATGCAGATTTGTAGGTTAATTGGCCTCCGTATATTGCCCCTAGTGTGTAGGATGTGAAAGTGGGATAACAGAACTACTATACGGGTGATCAATGGTCGGTGGGGACTCGATGGGCCGAATGGCCTGTTTCCATACAGTATCTCTCTATATGGAGATTTGATTATTGTGATCATTATTACATGATCATTCGATAGTGTTGGAAATGTGCCAAGTAGCATGATCCAACTCCTTAGACCTCCCTGGTGGAATAAAACTGGGTGAAAAAAAGGTCTTACCTTCCACTACCTGCAACCTCCGGCAACCACCTTCAACTAGCATCGCAACCGGCTTCGACTAAAAAATTACCAATTTTTAAAACGGCAACCTATTTTTAGTCGCGGCCGGTTTTGAATTTTTTGAAACGATCGCCGGAACATAGAAGAAGCGGAAACCACTTTCAACCATTAGGGAGACTGACAAAAACCTCCGGGAACCGCGCGGAAACCTTGGGTGGGGCGCAAAGTCTCCAGAGGTTTCCGTTCGGGTTTCCTAAGTGGGACAGGGGCATAACTTAAGCATAGATGGCTCCTACAACTGCTTACATTGCTCCAGGTGTGGCCAAACACAACCTTCATACAGGTGCAGCACACCTTCAATTCACTCGTACTTTAGACCTTAAAGTGTATGGAACGAGTTGCCAGTGGAGGTAGTTGAGGCAGGCACTATCAAAGCGTTTAAGAAACATTTGGACAGGTACACGGATAGGATAGGTTTAGAGAGATATGGGTCAAAGACAGGCAAGTGGGACTAGTGTAGATGGGGCACGTTGGTCATAGTGTGGGCAAGTTGGGCCGAAGGGCCTGTTTCCATGCTGCAAGACTCTGTGTCTTTATGGCTCCGTTTACCCACATTTGGCCTGTGGCCTTCTATGGCACATCAGTCTGAAGAAGGGTTTTGGCCCCAAAACGTTGCCCATTTCCTTCGCTCCACAGATGCTGCCTCACCTGTTGAGTTTCTCCAGCATTTTTGTCTACCTTCGATTTTCCAGCATCTGCAGTTCTTTCTTAAACACCTTCTAAGCCTTGATGGCTCAAGATGCCACTGAAATGTGGCTCAAGTGAGAACTGTTAATCATGTGCTGGAGTTTCTCCTCTCCTCAGTGCTGGCTGCACAGAAGTCCTGACGAGGGATTTTTTTAAATAACTACGAACCAGAACTTCTTATCTTGTCGTGATGCCTCTATCCTTGAAGTTGAGAAATTAGAGTAATTTAGTGCGACTGCTTGCGTTAGGATACGATTCTCTTTCTCTCTATCTTTCTTTGCAGAGAACTATGCCTGATGCATACACATAAACATCCTGAGAGGTCAGTGTGCCAATGATCTAGTAGATCTTAAGGGGTTGGACAGGCTAGATGTAGGAAGATTGTTCCCGATGTTGGGGAGGTCCAGAACAAGGGGTCACAGTTTAAGGATAAGGGGGAAGTCTTTTAGGACCGAGATGAGAAAAACATTTTTCACATAGAGAGTGGTGAGTCTCTGGAATTCTCTGCCACAGAAGGTAGTTGAGGCCAGTTCATTGGCTATATTTAAGAGGGAGTTAGATGTGGCCCTTGTGGCTAAGGGAATCAGGGGGTATGGAGAGAAGGCAGGTACAGGATACTGAGTTGGATGATCAGCCATGATCATATTCAATGGCGGTGCAGGCTCGAAGGGCCAAATGGCCTACTCCTGCACCTATTTTCTATGTTTCTATGTTTCTATGTCAAGTGTCTCAAAGATAGACAGAAAATGCTGGAGTAACTCAGCGGAACAGGCAGCATCTCTGGAGAGAATGAATGAGTGACGTTTCAGGTCGAGACCCCTTCTTCAGACCCGAGAAACGTTACTCCACCTTTTTGTGTCGATCTTCAGTTTAAACCAGCATCTGCAGATCCTTCCTCCACAGGTCAAATCTCTCAGTGACTTCCCAAACTGCAGTCCCTGTCTCAGTGTCACCTTGTCCATGGTTATATAGAGTCATAGAATCATACAGTATGGAAACAGGCCCTTCGGCCCAACTTGCCCATGCTGACTAACATGCCCCATTTACACTAGTCCCACCTGCCTGCGTGCGTTTGGCCCATATCCCTCTAAACCTATCCTATCCATGTACTTGTCCAAATGTTTTTTAAACGTTGTGACAGTCCCTGCCTCAACTTGTTGGTTAATGATCTTTTTCATCTGTATTGAATTGAATTGAATTGTGTGAATTGAATTGAAAGATGCATGAAGGGATTGAGTCCATGCCATCCGCCAATCACCTGTTCACACGAGTTCTTATTTATCCCAGTTTTGAATTCTCTCTCGACGAACTAGGGGCAATTTAGTGCGACCATTTACCACGCATCTACGGGAGTGTGGGAGGAAACCGCAGCACCCGGAGAAAACCCGTGCGGTCAAAGGGAGAACTTGCAAACTCCACACAGGCAGCACCCAAGTTCAGGATCGAACCCAGATCTCTGGTGCCGTGAGGCAGTGGCTCTACCAGACTGCACCAGCACTGTTAAAATCAGAAAAAAATCTGCAGATGCTGCAAACCTAAAATAAAAACTGAAAATGTGGGGAACACTCGGCAGGTCAGCACGCATGTGTGGAAGGAAAACAGAGCTGGATTCTAACAAAGGGCCTTTGTCCTACCTCCCTTCCCACAGAAGGTAGACACAAAATGCTGGAGGAACTCAGCAGGACCGGCAGCATCTCTGGAAGGAAAGAATGTGTGTCATCCTTGAGACTGAAGAAGGGTCTCGACTCGAAACGTCACCCATTGGGGGTGACGTTTACTAGTGTAAATGGGGCATGTTGGTCAGCATGGGCAAGTTGGGCCGAAGGGCCTGTTTCCATACTGTATGACTCTATGACTCTATATAACCATGGACAAGGTGACACTAAGACAGGGACTGCAGTTTGGGAAGTCACTGAGAGATTTGACCTGTGGAGGAAGGAACTGCAGATGCTGGTTTGAACTGAAGATAGACGCAAAAAGCTGGAGTAACTCAGCGGGACAGGCAGCATCTCTGGAGAGAAGGAACGGGTGACATTTCAGGTCGAGACCCTTCTTCAGACTGGTCAAGGATAAGGGAAATGAGAGATATAGACAGTGATGTGGAGAGATAAAGAACAATGAATGAAAGATATGCAAAAAAGTAACGATGATAAAGGAAACAGGGCCATTGTTAGCTGTTTGTTGGGTGAAAACGAGAAGCTGGTATGACTTGGGTGAGCGAGGGGATAGAGAGGGAATGTAGAGTCTACCTGACGTTAGAGCAGTCAATATTCATACCACTGGGCTGTAAGCTGCCCAAGCAAAATATGAGATGCTGTTCCCCCAATATGCGTTTAGCCTCACTCTGACAATGCAGGAGACCCAGGACAGAAAGGTCTGTGTAGGAATGGGAAGGAGAAGGGACTGCAAATGCTGGAAAATCAAAGGTAGACAAAAATGCTGAAGAAACTCAGCGGGTGAGGCAGCATCTATGGAGCGAAGGAAATAGGCAACGTTTCGGGTCGAAACTCTTCTTCAGGGGAATTAAAGTGTCTGTCAGTATTTCTCAAAGGTACTTAGGATAAAAATCCATTGTAGAAAGGTTCTACTGTGTTTTACAGCGGCAATGGGAAGTGCAGCACTTTGGATAAACAAAGCAAGGAGGTGGCCACAACTGGAGACTACATGCTGTCAAACATCTGTCCATCTTTTCTTGCAGCCCACAGCCTGCGTTTAGCATCTTCGATAGATCTGGGTTTTTTTTCAAACCATGATGAGGAGCGGTGCTACAATTTTTCAGCCAATTCCCGAAAATATTGGACAAAATGCACAGTGCCAGCACAATCTTCCAGCCCAGCTGACGTTGGAATCGTTTAAAAAAATGTGTTTTTGGAGAGACAGCACAGAAACAGGCCCACCAAGCTCGTGCTGACCAGTAAGCCATGGACATGAACACCATCCTGCACACACTAGGGACAATGTTACGTTCATACCAAGCTAATTAACCTATAAACCATGTTTAAGATGGAACTGCAGATGCTGACCAGTCTGAAGAAGGGTTTCAGCCCAAAACGTTGCCTATTTCCTTCGTTCCACAGATGCTGCCTCACCCGCTGAGTTTCACCAGCACTTTTGTCAACGTATAAACCATCAGTCTGAAGAAGGGTTTCAGCCCAAAACGTTGCCTATTTCCTTCGTTCCACAGATGCTGCCTCACCCGCTGAGTTTCACCAGCACTTTTGTCAACGTATAAACCATCAGTCTGAAGAAGGGTTTCGGCCCGAAACGTCGCCTATTTCCTTCGCTCCATAGATGCTGCCGCACCCGCTGAGTTTCTCCAGCATTTTTGTCAACCTATAAATCTGTACGTCTTTGGAGTGTGGGAGGAAACCGAAGATCTCGGAGAAAACCCACTCAGGTCACGGGGAGAACGTACAAACTCCGTACAGACAGCACCCGTAGTGTGATCGAACCTGGGTCCCTGGCGCTGTGAGGCAGCAACTCTACCGCTGCACCACCGTGCCGCCCACGATAGCTTTCCTCTCTTCCGCCATTTTATGCAACATGGCTCTCAGTGATCCTGGGCTAATTATGGACCTCAATAATCTTCAAACAACAGATATCAAGCAAACTAGTAACGAGAATATTGCAGTCAGTTTTTGTCACTCAGCCCAGAGTGCACGACATAAAATTAAAATGGAAACACAAGAGGCTGCAGATGCTGGAATCTTGGGCAAAAACAAACGGCTGAACAAACTCAACAGGTCAGACAGCATGTGTGGAGGTACATGGTGAGTCTGAAGAGGGACCACTTCCCGAAATGCCGACTGTCTGTTTCCCTTCACAGATTCAGCCCGACCCGTTGAGTTCCTCGAGTAGTTTGCATTCTGTTCAACTTAGAACAAACTTGTTTTCCAGTTGGTTGAAAGGTTGAATTTGGTTAGTTTGGATATTCAGCATGGAAATAGGCCCTTCGGCCCATCAAGTCCACGCCGGCCACCGATCACACTAGTTCTATGTCATCCCACTTTCAACATTCACTCCCCTACAAACTGGGGACAATTTCACAGAGAGCCAATTAACCTACAAACCCGTGCGTCTTTTGGGAGGTGGAAGGAAGCCAGAGCGCCCGTGGTCACAGGGAGAACGTGCAAACTCCACACTTACAGCAACCTTGAGGTCAGGATTGAGCCCGGGTCCCTGACGCTGTTATAGCAGATCTACCAGCAGCACCACTGTCCTCTGATGGAAAGCCTTTTCTCCGGCTGTTTTTTGACCAACTGAGTGTTTCCAGCTTTTTCTGCTTTGATTTCAGATATCCAGCATCAGCAGTTTTGGTTTCAACTGGAGGACACATCGTTCACTGGGACTGTTATGCTTTAATCACCCTGCTTGTTCAGTACATAATGGATACATGACATATGTATTTTTGAGGGTGTAAAAAGGGAAATAGCTAAGTCGGCAGTTACGGGCGACTAATAGCAATTATACAGCACTGTTGCAATATTAAAACAGAAATACTAAAACCATTTTCCAATATAGGAGGAAATGCTGGGATGAGTGACTCAATCAAGGTTGAGGAAATGCAATATAGACATCAGTTCTGTAATTCAACACTTAATGAGCATCCACAGAGGTAACACTGTGGAGAAGAAAATTGCCCACTGTGCGTTCAGTAATGAAACTCACCAGGAAACACAAGGAAACAAAGATGCTGGAATCGTGAACAACACACAGAGTGCTGGGGGAACTCAGCGGCTCAGGCAGCGTTTGTGGAGGGTACGGGCCGGTGACGTTTTGGGTCGGGACCCTTCCTCAGACTGATTCCGCTTTTTAGCTAGTCTGCCTCAGAACATTGTTAAGCCCCTGTCCCACTTAGGAAACCTGAACGGAAACCACTGGAGACTTTGCGCCCCACCCAAGGTTTCCGTGCGGTTCCCGGAGGTTTTTGTCAGTCTCCCTAATGGTCGAAGTGGTTTCCGTTTTAAAAACCAGTAATTTTTTAGTCGAAGCCGGTTGCGATGCTAGTTGAAGGTGGTTGCCGGAGGACCAAAACCTCCGGGAACCGCACGGAAACCTTGGGTGGGGCGCAAAGTCTCCCGAGGTTTCCGTTCAGGTTTCCTAAGTGGGACAGGGGCATTAAAGAGCAGGAGAGCAGCAGGAATCACAGAAGGCGAGCAATGAGAACTTCCTTTTCAGCCTCCGGAGAATGGTCCCGACCAGAAACATAATCTGCCCATTCCTTCCACAGACGCTGCCTGACCAACTGAGTAACTCGAGCACTCTGTGTTCACCTTGTGAAGCCCATGTTTTTATGTTGTTCTCGCCTCTGTTGGGAAACATAGATCTACCACACAAGCAAGCAAAGGGTAGGAGGAAGTTATGGGGCACCTGGTGGAGCTGCTGCCTCACAGCGCCAGAGACCCAGGTTCGATCCTGACCTTGGGTGCTGTCTGTGTGGAGTTTGTATGTCCTCCCTGTGACTTCATGGGTTTCCCCTGGGTGCTCCGGTTTCCTCCCACGTGCCAAAGACGTGCAGGTTTGATAATTGATTGGCCTCTGTCATTTGCCCCTAGTTTATAGCGAGTGGATAGGATAGAACTAGTGTGAATGGGTGATCGATGGTCAGCGTGGACTTGGTGGGCCGAATGGCCTGTTTCCACGCTGTTTCTCTCAACTAAATGAAATCAGGTAGGGGAAGGTTGATGAGGAGCAGAAACGTCAGTGTGGACCTGTATGCGTAGAACTGCAGACGCTGGTTTATATCGAAGAGAGACACAAAGTTCTGGGCTAACTCAGTGGGTCAGGCAGCCATCACTTGGCAAAAAAGGACGGGTGACGTTTCGGTTCGAGACCCTTCCTCAGAAGGTCAGGCATCCTTTTTCTCCAGAGATGCCGCCTGGCTCGCTGAATTTCTCCAGCACTTTGTGCGGTCTGAATTAATTCTGCAAAGACCTGCGATTATTCGAATGGAGTCGGAAACCTGTGATAGCTCATTAGTGTGTTTATTATTAAATCTGCTATCTTACCGTCTGCACGGTTTGACATGCTTCAGGCTCGAAGCCCTTCAGCACATTGTTGATGCAAACGTTGGGGGGTAATTCTGTCGCATTACTTCAAAAACTCAAATTATCGGACCAGAAAAACGTCCTCAATAATTGATCAAACTGTTCAACCCCGTGGCTACGAAAATAATCATTTCTCATTTAATCGAAGTTTGCAATGAGTGCCTGATGTGCCGGGGCATTGTGAAGGTGGCAAAGGGCACAGGGGAGGGAGGAAAGGAACAGGCCACCGATGACAGGGTCTTTGTGTAGGAAGGAACGGCAGATGCTGGTATAAATCGAAGATAGACACAAAATGCTTGAGTAACTCAGCGGGGCAGGCAGCAGCTCTGGAGAAAAGGAATGGGTGACGTTTCGTGTCGAGACCCTTCTTCAGACTGATAGGGTCTTTGTGGTTCTGAGAGAGGCTCGACTTCAGGCTAAAAACCTCTGGTCATTTAATTATTTTCTGAGTTGCATTGAATCTCGCAGATTGTATCTTTGAGGTTCCTCGAAGCTGAATCGCGGCGTTTGTTTCAACTCCATTCATTTCATGTTGGGACTGAATAATTATCTGCTCCACCAGAGCAGTCAATTAAACGTAATGGGCTGTTTTGTGCAATCCCGTTTTGTATCTCCAAAGGTGATCGGAATTTATAAGCTGTTGTTTTGCTGCCTCAGAAACCCGGAAAGAAGATGGTGACTGACTGAGAATTAAATGCTTGGCCGAGTCGCATTGCTCCATGTGGAGGTTGTGTAAAGAAAAGTTAGCCGCGGCAGAAATGCCACCTTACAGCACCAGAGACCCGGGTTCGATCCCGACTACGGGCGCTGTCTGTACGGAGTTTGTATGTTTTAGACAATAGCTCAAGTGGGACAGGTCCTTAAATGTGCGGGGATCACTGGTCAATAGACAATAGACAATAGGTGCAGGAGTAGGCCGTTCGGCCCTTCGAGCCAGCACCGCCATTCAATGTGATCATGGCTGATCATCCCCAATCAGTACCCCGTTCCTGCCTTCTCCCCATATCCCCTGACTCCGCTATTTTTAAGAGCCCTATCTAGCTCTCTCTTGAAAGCATCCGGAGAACCGGCCTCCACCGCCCTCCGAGGCAGAGAATTCCACAGACTCACCACTCTCTGTGAGAAAAAATGTTTCCTTGTCTCCGTTCAAAATGGCTTTCTCCTTATTCTTAAACTGTGGCCCCTGGTTCTGGACTCCCCCAACATCGGGAACATGTTTCCTGCCTCTAGCGTGTCCAAGCCCCTAACAATCTAACCATAACCTGCGTGGGTTTTCCCCGAGATCTTCGGTTTCCTCTCACATTCCAAAGACGTACGGGTTTGTAGGTTCATTGACATGGTCTGAATGTAAAACTGTCCCTTGTGTGTGTAGGGTAGTGTGAATGAGATCGCTGGTCGGTGTGGACTCGATGGGCCGAAGGGCCTGTTTCCGTGTCCCTAAACTAAACTAAACTAGACTAAGAAAAGGCAGAGGAATGGGGTTAAAGAGGGAAAGATAGATCAGCCATGATCGAATGGAGGAGTAGACTAGATGGGCCAAATGGCCTAATTCTTCTCCTAGAACTTATTAACTTAGGAACTAATGTATCTAGTACGTCACCACACCACCCTGGAAGACATTCAGGTGTAGTGGTTAATCCCACTGCACAGGTTATGTGTGCGCTTTTGCCTAATGCTTAAGAAGTTGGGAGGTCACGTTAAGACGTTAGTGAGGCCGCATGTAGTGTATTGTGTTCAGTTCTGGGCACCATGTTTTAGGAAAGACGTCATCAAGCTGAAAAGGGTGCAGAGAAGATTTATGAGGATGTTGCCGGAACTCGAGGACTGAGCTACAGGGAGAGATTGAGCAGGCTTAGAGCACAGGAGGATGAGGGCTGATCTCATAGAGGTGTTCAAAACCATGAGATCTCATAGAGGTGTTCAAAACCATGAGAGGAATAGATCGGAGTCTCTTGCCCAGAATAGGAGAATCTAGAACCAGAGGACATAGGTTTAAGTTGAGGGGGGAAAGATTTAACAGGAACCTGTGGGAAAACTTTTTCACACAAAGGGTGGTGGGTACAACGAACGAGCTGCCCGAGGAGGTAGTTGAGGCAGGTACTCTCGCAACATTTAAGAAACATTTTGACAGGTACATGGTTTAGAGAAATATGGGGCAAACACAGAAAAGTGTAGATGGGGCATGTTGGACAGTGCGAGCAAGTTGGGCTGAAGGGCCTGTTTCCGCACTGTATCACTGTATAACTCTAATAGTTTTAATTACCAAGCTACAATAAACCTCACGTCACATCAGCTCCAACCCACTTTAGCAGCCGAATATGGACAAGCTAGATGCAGGAAAAATGTTCCCAATGTTGGGCGAGTCCAGAACCAGGGGCCACAGTCTTGGAATAAAGGGGAGGTCATTTAAGACTGAGGTGAGAAAAAAAAATTTCACCCAGAGAGTTGTGCATTTATGGAATTCCCTGCCACAGAGGGCAGTGGAGGCCAAATGACTGGATGGATTTAAGAGAGAGTTAGATAGAGCTCCAGGGGCTGGTGGAATCAAGGGATATGGGGAGAAGGCAGGCACGGGTTATTGATAGGGGACGATCAGCCATGATGACAATGAATGGTGGTGCTGGCTCGAAGGGCTGAATGGCCTGCTCCTGCACCTATTTTCTATGTTTCTATGGTTCTAATAGCAACTGAGATAGGTTACCGATGTCCTTCGTGAAACTGCACGAAATGGAGGACAATGGATCATGTGTGGGCAGGGAAGATTAGTTGAATTTGGCATCTTGTTAGGTAAGGACACTGTGGGCTGAAGGGCCTGTTCCTGTTCTGTACTGTTCTATGTTCTATGGAACAAAATCTGCCATAAGACTGCACAATATAGGAGCAGAATTAGGCCATTCGGCCCATTGAGTCTGCTCCTTGAATGGCAGAGTAGACTTGATGGGCCGAATGGCCAAATTCTGCTCCTATGACTTCAGAATACTTTCAGGCAGTAGATTTGAGGCCTTGCAGCACCAGATCCTGACTTCAGATACTGTCTGTATGACGTTTGTACGTTCTCCCTGCGGCCGCGAGGGTTTTCTCCCGGTGCTCTTGTTTCCTCCCACACTCCAAAGACGTGCAAGCTTGTAAATAGCTTCGGTAAAAATTGTAAATTGTCCCTTGCGCGCAAGATAGTGTCGATGTACACGTTGTTCGTGTGTGTCGGTCAAGTTGTCCTACAACTTTAGGCTGTGCACGCCATACGCAAGAAGAAGTGTGTGTGTCGGTGCGGACTCGGTGGGCCGAAGGGCCTGTTTCCACGCTATATCCCCAAACTTAACTTAAAGCCCTGTCCCACGGTGCGAGTTTATTCCTAGAGTTCTCCCGAGTTTAAAAAAAATCAACCTCGTGGTAAGCACGGAGAATGAACGTAGCGGGTACGTCGGAGCTCGGGGACGTCTCTTAGCGCTAACGGCAGGTACTCGGGAAGACTCGCTAACGGCAGGTAAGCACCGTTAGACTGGTGAAGATTTTTCGACATGATGAAAAATGTCCACGAGCGCCCCGAGTACCGACGAGCGGCCATTACCGTAAATCTGCGAGTTCGAATCAGTGAAAACTCAGGAGAACTCGTGGAATGAACTCGTACAGTGGGACAGGGCTTTAAACCTCCTCTCAATAACTCCAAGATTTCACCACTCATCTGCACATGAGAGGCACTTTACATTGGACAACCAACCCACCAGCCCACACTTCCTTGGGATGTGGGAGGAAACTGGTGCACTCAGACGAAACCTAATAAATCATAGGCAGAGTGTGGAAACTCCACAGAGACAGCACCGGAGGTCAGGATCGAACTCGGGTCGATGGAGCTGTGAGGAAACACTCTGGCTCTCTGCCTCCCTTATGGTCCTCTCAGTTTGATTTACTGACAAACAATTTGATTGAACCCTCGATCTCTGGAAGATTAAACAAGCACTGTACTGGCGCCTCTGAGCATTTTCTGTTACACTGAGTGAAAAGTCTTGTTCCAGTGATGGTGGATGGTCTATTGATTAGAAAGTAGAAGTTCAATCCCGTAATTAATTTTGCTTGCTGCTTCCTTAAGGGCAAAGGAGAGATTTTCATTTTCATTTTAGCGAGTGGAGGCCTCCAATAACATTTGTGTCTGCTTGACAAAGGCTGCCTCGCTGGGCCTGGGCTAATTGGTGCCAATACAGAAATATAACTTCTGTTTATATTGGGCCTTCAATGCAGCAAGAACTTCTTAAAGCACCACTGCAGGGCGCGTTTTTGAGGAAGAAACTGATGCTGAGCCAGAGAGAGACAGAGGGTCACAGATTTAAGGATGGCAAAGGGGTTTACTGAAGGATCTCTGGAGAGTTTTGGCATCTTGAGTGAGACATGGCTGCCAACATTCAAGGCTTTGGAGATGAGGGGGAGACTGCAGCACAGAGATCTCTGGAGATTACTGGGGATCGAGGAGATCGGCTCGACCTGAAACATCACCGATCCATGTACTCCAGAGGTAATGCAGATGCCAAACACCTAACCCCATTCTCCTGCCTTCTCCCCATAACCTCTGACACCCGTACTAATCAAGAATCTACCCGTCTCTGCCTTAAAAATATCCACTGACTTGGCCTCCACAGCCTTCTGTGGCAAAGAATTCCACAGATTCACCAACCTCTGACTAAAGAAAATTCTCCTCATCTCCTTCCTAAAAGAACGTCCTCTAATTCTGAGACTGTGACCTCTGGTTCTGGTCTCTCCCACTAGTGGAAACATCCTCTCCACATCCACTCCATCCAAGCCTTTCACTATTCTGTATGTTTCAATGAGGTCTCCCCTCGTTCTTCTAAACTCTAGCGAGTACAGGCCCAGTGCCGACAAACGCTCGTCATAGATTAGCCCACTAATTCGTGGGATCATTCTTGTAAACCTCCTCTGGCCCACTCCGGAGCCACCACATCCTTCCTCAGATATGGTGCCCAATATTGCTCACAATATCCCAAATGCAGCCTTAAAGAGCCTCAACCACTCCAGTTACAACTAGGAGGGGGTTGATCAGGAGGAAGTAGCTCTTGTAAATAATGCACCTCTATTAAAGGAAGATCAAGGGATAGTTAGCCGGAAGAAAGCTCAGAAAGGTTGGGAACGTATTACGATGGTGAATTAAGGACACACACTTGGCAGCTAAGAGTATGTAGGAAAGAACTGCAAATGTTGGTTTAAACCGAAGATAGAGTAATGGGCCTGTCCCACGTTGGATACTGCCGGAGATTGTCACAGCGCCTTTACTTTCTGAGGAGGCTCAAAAAAGCCCACCTGTCCCCCCCAGATCCTGACCAACTTTTACCACTGTACCATCGAAAGCATCCTGACCACCTGCTTTACGGTATGGTACAGCAGTTGCACCGTGGCAGACAGGAAGGCACTACAACAGGTGGTGAAAACCGCCCAGTACATCATCGGTGCCCCGCTCCCTGCCATGGATGCCCTCCACCGAAAACGGTGTCTGAGACGGGCCGGGAAGATCATCAAGGACCCCTCACACCCTAACCATGGACTGTTTGCCCTCCTACCATCAGGGAGGCGGTACAGGGGCCTCAGGTCCCGCAGTAGCAGGATGAGGAACAGCTTCTACAATAACACCATCACACTGCTGAACTCGGAGTCCCGCCGATAGATTTCTCCAGTCTCTCCGTCCACATTGTCTGCATTCTGTATTTATTTTTCTATATTGCTATCACTACGAACTGACGCTAAACTGCATTTCGTTGTACCAATACTTGTATTTGTGCAATGACATTAAAGTTGAATTGAATTGAATTGAATTGAATGACAACCTACCACCTAGTCAACGTCCAGCTTCGGCAAGCTACCGACACCCTATGTCCGTGACATCTCCGACAACCTACATCCACCCGTGACTGGGTACGACAAATCAGTCGCCGGTTACCTGTCGCCGGTTGACATAGGTAGTCGCCATTGGAATTCAACCTACGTCATCCTG
Source organism: Raja brachyura (assembly GCA_963514005.1). The sequence goes on from OY740815.1 coordinate 7,991,354, forward strand.
GCGACAACCTACGACAGCACCTACGTCAGGAGAAGTCAAGCTACGCTCATTGGCGTCAAACCAACTGTTTCCGACTGTCGCCAAAAAGTTTTGAACATTTCAAAATCCAGAAAAATGCCACGACTCTTTGGGCGACTGAGGAGACGACTCACGACCATACAGGTGAGGCCCCGGCTACCATGTGGCGACAGTCTAGTCGTCTAAAAAAATCACCCAAGTGGGACAGGGGCATAACTCAATGGGTCAGACAGCATCTCTGGAGAAAAGGAATAGGTGACGTTTCGGGTCGAGACCCTTCTTCAGACTGAGAGTCGGGGGAAAAGGGAAATGAGAGATATAGACAGTGATGCGGAACAAATGATTGAACGATATGAACAAAAAAAGTAGTGATGATAAAGGTGAGAGGACATTGTTAGCTGTGGTCTAGGTGAAAAAAAACTAAAGACTATGAGACTTAACAAGTTCAGAATTTTGCAAGTCTTAGGAGTAGAGAATTAGGCCATTCGGCCCATTGAGTCAATCCTGGCCGATCTCTGCCTCCTACTCCCATTTCCCATAACCCTCGACACCCGTTCTAATCAAGGGTTTGACTATCTCTGCGTTTGACTTTGAAGCTGGAACACTGCTTCAGAGCGAAAATAAAATGTGACAGAAATTGGCTGCAAGAGGAAGTAACCAGAAAATACTATCAGCGGGATATGCACTGAGAAATCTCGCCAGGTGCGGGGGTATGGATAAATCTACAACTGAATCCATTAATTCGCTGGTAAAGGCAATTTCATGGAGGGAGGAAAGCCAAAGTCTCCTTAATTAGGAGTGGAACGTTTTGTGCAGATAAGAGTACATGGCTTTACAGGGGATGTGTCAAATTAGATAGATAAAGGATTAGGAAGTCGAAAGCAATGAGCGGCTTCTAATGAAAACCGCTCGGAGAGGAATGAGGTGAATATTTGAACACTTGCGGATCAGTTACAGGAAAGACTCTGCCTGGTGTCTTCATTAATGACCTTGAGCGATACATCTGCGCAAGAGGAGATGGCAGAAGTGTGCAAAAGATAAGTATAATCCTACTTTAGTTTTAGTTTTAGTTTTGGAGATACATCGTGGAAACAGGCCCTTCGGCCTACCGAGTCCACACCGACCAGCGATCCCCGCACATTAACACTATGCACACAGGCATTTTATTCCAAGTCAAATACCTACCAATCTGCCTCAGAAGGCAGTGGAGGCCAATTCTCTGGATGCTTTCAAGAGAGATTTTGATCTTTAAGAGCTCTCTCTTAAAGTTAGCGGAGTCAGGGGATGTGAGGAAAAGACAGGAACAGGGTACTGATTGTGGATGATCAGCCATGATCATATTGAATGGCGGTGCTGGCTCGAAGGGCCGAATGTCCTACTCCTGCACCTATTGTCTATTGTCTTTGGATGTCGGCGAAAACGCACAAGGGTCACAGGGAGAACGTTTATATTCCATTCAGACAGGACCGATTGTCAGGATTGAACCCGGGTCTCTGGCGCTGTAAGGAAGCAGTTCTTATTAGTGGATTGATTGTGATATCTGCTGCTTTGGCTTCCTTGGCAGAAGGAATAATTATATACGTTAGTGATGATTCACACAAAGCAGCCTCCCGTAAACTCTGCAGACTCGCTAATGAAGCTACTGAAAGCCGTGTACACACAGACTGAACGCAGCACTACAATCCCCTCAAATTAGACCGTGAGCTGGAAGCTGTCTCATTTGCCACACAAATCGAACATTCTTTTAGCCTTGAAGTCGCTGCAGGCTGTTTGGTTAATGTTCCGAAAGCCGTCTCTACTTTCTGTGGAGGCTCAATGTCTGCTGTAAGATGCTCATTGTTTGTGGACTGGGTCATGAGGCACTTTAGTTCAAAGTCGTAGCAGCGGGAGTCAGAAGGGTAATTCCTCCTCAGGAAGTACAGGCGGCCATTGGTTCATTAACCAGCATTTGCAGTTTTGTGTTTCTACTCCCTGTCAGCCAAGCGGCAGCACGTTTGGGCCCATTGTTAAGGGCCGGGCCCACTTGGTCATCATTTGCGCCTCATTTACGCCTCGTATGTAAAATATGACGTCGCACGCAAATCATGCCGTCTGGTGCGCATGATGTCATTCGAATACCCTGCGGCGCGCAGTAACGCGCGGGTACGCACAGTGACGTAACCATGTGTCACCACGCGATACACGTGAGACATCGGGACGCCAGCGTGCGACGCCAATGTGTCAGAGTGTGTACCCTATGCGTCAGCGTGCGGTGCCAATGTGTCAGAGTGCGTACCCTATGCGTCAGCGATACGTCACGCAGGTGGCACGTGAGGATTTCGTGCAGCACCGATACCGCGCGCAATTCGACACTGCTCCACGTCTCTCCATGCGCCCGTCCCGCGCTACCCACACGCTACCCGTGCATCACAACTCGATGACCACATTTTTGGAGGTCGCGTAAATGGTGGCCAAGTGGGACAGGCCCTTAACAATGGGCCCGAACGTGCTGCTGCTTGGCTGACAGGGATTAGAAACACAAAAACCGCAGATGCTGGTTAATGTACCAAAAGCCGCCTGTATTTCCCGAGGAGGCTCCGCTCCTTCCAATGTCTGCAGGAAGATGCTGCAGATGTTCTACCAAACGGTGGTGGCCGCTGCCATCTTCTTCGCCGTCGTGCGCTGGGGCAGCATGGCGAAGGCCGCGGACACCAACAGAATTAACTAGCTCATCGGGAAGGCCGGCGCCATCCTGGGGGCAGAGTTGGATTCACGGGAGGTGGGTCTTGGAGGGGAGGATGCTCCTCAAACTGCGGAGCATCCTGGACCATGCCGCTCACCCCCTCCATGACACACTGGTCAACCTGAGGAGCACCTTCAGCAACAGACTGGTTCCACCAAGATGCAGCACAGAACGCCACAGGAGATCCTTCTTCCCTGTGGCTGATCAAACTGTACAACCCCTCCCCCTTCTGTCGAGGGGTGGACGGACTACCCACCCACCCCCCAATCTTTGCAAATCCACAATCCTTTCCACTCATCACTTTAATTTCATGTTCCATGTATTTTTGTGTTTTTATGACTGTTTGACAGACCAATTTCTCTCCTGGGATAAATATAGTTCTATAGTATTCTATCATATCGTATTGTCCTTATTATATCGAAGTGTCATCTTCCTCCTTATCTCCTTAAATTATAGATTTATTTTGTTTATCTATGCACACTGTATTTACGGGCCTTTAACGCTGCTGCTCGTAAGAATTTCATCATTACATCTTCGGTACATATGGTAATTACACGACTCTTGACAATCTCATGGATCGGGGATGGTTTAAGATGGATTTGGTTCAAATGTGGCAAATGGGGATGAGCTAAGATGGGCATTTCGATTGGCATGGATGAGTTTAGTTCAGTTTAGTCCAGAGATACCCCGTGTAAACAGGCCCTTCGGCCCACCGAGTCCGCACCGACCAGCGATCCCCGCACACTAACGCGCAACAGGGACATTTTACATTTATACTCAGCCAATCGACCAACAAACCTGTACGTCTTTGGAGTGTGGGAGGAGAGCAAAGATCTCGGAGAAAATCCACGCAGGTCATGAGGAGAACGTACAAACTCCCTACAGACAGCGCCCGTAGTCGGGATCGAACCCGTGTCCCTGGCTCTGGTGGAGAGGGGCTGAAGGGCCCTCCTCCGTGTTGTATAACCCTAGAACTCTATCTCCTGACCAGGAATTCTGGTTCAATCAACGGCAGCAGTAATAAAAGAATAACTGGCCCTTTCATCTCAATTGAGATGCCTGGGATTTTGAAAGCAGAGTTACTGAGCTTTGCTGGACAACAATGACTCGTGCTCCAAAATGCTTTGCACAGCTCTTTGTGACATTGTTGAAAGATGAGATGTCGAGAAATGGAAATAAAAAGCTTTCCTTTCTGTCTTAAACAAAAGATAAAAAACCTCCTACGCAAAATGAACACTGTATACATAATTAAACTCGAGGAAAGTTGGAACTGAATTCGTTCCAGACTACAATCCAATTTTTAGATTTAGATGATGGCATCAGACTGGCTGTTTATCGTATAACTTGAGCTTTTTGATTAAATTGCAGGCAAGGAATCACTCCCCGGGTGTCCATTCTTTGAAAGGTCTAGCAGCAGGTAAAATGAACATTTTGGCATTGGTGAGCGATGAATTCTGCGCCTCACTAAGCCACCCACAGCCAATTCCATTCCCTTTGTGGATTCAGACAAGCGCTCGGGACCAATTTGCGTGATGCGATATTGCCCCATCCAAGTGCCCGTCCGTATGCAGATGTCTTGCAGCATGAGACTGCAAGCTGCTATAATGCAGATTTTACAACTAAGGTCCTCAACAGACCTGCATGCAGGTACAAATGCAAAAGAAAGGCTTGTATTTAAATCACGCCTTTTATCATCTCTCAAATTTACCGGGGTGATAAGAGTCACCATGGAAACAGACCTTTCAGCCCAACAGGAGTATAATTAGACCATTCGGCTCATTAGGTCTACTCCACCATTCAATCATGGCTGGTCTATCTCTCTTCCTCTGAACCCCATTCTCCTTCCTTCTCCCCATAGCCCCTGACACCCGTACTAATCAAGAATCTGTCAACCGTCACCTTAAAAATATCCATCGACATGGCCTCCACAGCCGTCTGTGGCAATGAATTCCACAGATTCACCACCCTCTGACCAAAGAAATTCCTCCTCATCTCCTTTCTAAAGGTACATCCTTTAATTCTGAGGCTAAAGGGCCTGTCCCAATTTGGTGCGGCCAAACGGAAGCGAAGTTTGCGGTAAGCACGCGCTAAGTACGTGCAAAGTACGGGCTAAGTTCGCCTGTGACGTAATTTGCGTCATACCCACCAATCAGCTGGGCAGCAGGCGGGCCGACTGAATTTGGACGTCGCACGGCAGTGACGTCATCACGCAACGCCACGCCGGGCGGTGATGTCATCGCGCAATGCCACACGCTAGGCGTACCCCGTCAAGACGCCTGCGGGCCGACAGGGCGTTGCCGCGCTAAATTGTCGGACAGTGCGGGATTTTCGGAGCCCCGTGCGATGTCGGGACCAGCCCCGCACAACTCTACATGCCTCCGCGCTTGGAAGTGGGACCGTTCCCACGCGGCCCGTACACCTTAAGCGACCACATTTGGTCGTGCCAGACGCATGCAATCACATGCAAGTGGGACAGGCCCTTAAGGCTTTTGTTCCGAGACTCCAACGTTATACACACACTGAACCTTCTTGTGTTGCTGTGGGTTTTGACTGAGTACTTTGCTTATCTCTCATGCTTTGCTTATCTGCAAGTAAGAATTTCATTGTTCCATTGCGGGACATATACACAATAGACAATAGACAATAGGTGCAGGAGTTGGCCATTCGGCCCTTCAAGCCAGCACCGCCTCTCAATGTGAATTAAACACAATCATATGACAATTTTACTTCGGAGTCACGTAAGTGACTACATGAAGACCCCGCCAGCACGCATGCGCGACATATCGTCGAACGCATTGCGGAAGCGACAGTCGGGAGGAAACGTCGCTCCTCCAGCGTAGGTTAAAAAGACAACCAGAGGAAAAGACTCTGTGTGTGTAATTTCACAGCCAAGAAGAACAGCCTGGAGTCCAGGAAATCGAGGGGAACAGCGGCAAAAATCGCTGCTGTGGAAAGCAGCCAGCAGCGTGCCGAGTCTCCAGAGCTGCAGGTGCTGCCAGCAGCTCCCGACTTCTCGCCGCAACAGACCGCAGGTGCGCCGCGGTCCGGCGGCAAAACCACCCGGATGTCGGACAGGTCCGCAGACTCGGCTGGGTCCGGACCTGAGGACACCCCATTCGCGGATAGTGACGGCGGGCGTCTTTCCTGCATGGAGCGGATGGTGGAGCAATTGCTCCAGCGTGACCTGCTTTTGCAGGGGCAGAGTCACAGTGGGTCTCTTCGCAGGCCCACGGCAGCTTCCTATCAAGGACTGCCAAATGTGTCACCTTCTTCGCAGGGGAGCATTGGGGGTCAGAGCTGAGCTGACCCTGAAGAAGGGGACATGGCTGAAGACTCACATGTGTTGGGGGTGCCGCAAGAAGAACTATTGGGTATGGTCAACAAATTCGCTATGCCTACCCAACAAGGTCTGCCATTGCATCCCAAGCTGGCTGCCAGTATAAATTACATGGCAACGAACCAGCTGCAGGAATTAGCAATTAACAATACGGCAGAAAAATACCTTGCGCCAGAGAATTGTATTTCTCTTAATGTACCTGCTGTCAACAACCCCATTTGGGGCAACATGAGCCCGGCCATAAGGAGCCAGGAGGTGAAACTCCAAAGAATCCTCAAACTGTTACCTGCTGGGATTACAGCAGTAGCCAGAAATGTCGATGGGGTTGAAATGCCTGAGGAGCTGCAAGACGCTCTAGCACTCCTGTGCACTACACTGTTTGAAATCAACAGCTACAGGAAGAGCATCATAAAGCCTGCACTCAATCCCAAGTTTGCGGGATTATGCAGGTCCAGCAGTGCACAGCCGCCTACATTGCTGTTTGGGGCCAACCTCCCTAAGCAGATTAAAGACCTGGATGAGGAGGCTAAGGCAATCGGCATGATAAAGGTGCCAACCACCTCCAAAACCCCATATCAGTGGCGACAGCACCCCTACACAACCACCAGGCACCGCTACAACGAGAGACCATCTGGTGGTGAAAGCTCGAAGGCCGGCCCACCTCCACAACAGTCTTTTTTAGACCATGGCCCAGCCGGGCCTTCTTGGAAAATGCGCCAACCCCACAACGCAGCAACACAACAGAACACGAAGCAACAGAGACAACCAACACAGCACCGCCGGTAACCATGGAGGTAGGTGGGTCTGGTTGCCTCGGAAACATTGCATGTCTAGATTCATCACAGGTTGGGGGACGGTTGCACTTGTTTCGTCATGTGTGGAGCATGTTTACCTCTGATCCTTACATACTGGAAAGTATTCAGGGTTACAAAATTGAATTTGTTTATGAACTCCCCCTCCCAGTTCAGCATACACCCAGCCGGAAGTTTATACTCTCACAAAAAGAAAGGACAGAAGGCCATGCTGAACTTTTAAGATTAGACACAAAAGGGGTAATTGAGAAGACAAACAGAGATTCTCAAGAGTTCGTATCAAACATTTTTACCAAAAACAAAAAAGACGGCGGATGCCGTATCATTATAGATTTGACCGAACTGAATACTTCCGTTCAGTATGCCCATTTCAAAATGGACACGTTTGTCACAGCTAAACAGCTAATCTCCAACAGGTACTACATTGCTTGCATCGATCTAAAAGATGCATACTATTCAGTACCAATACACAAGGATCATCGGAAATATGTGAAATTTGTCTGGATGGGACAGCTATGGCAGAATAAGGCCTTACCCAACGGGTTATCATCGGCACCCAGGCTGTTTACCAAATTGTTAAAACCAGCTTTAGCACATTTGAGGAAACAAAATCATATTGTTATGGCCTACCTTGATGATATTCTCATTGTAGGGGAATATTTAGAGTTGGCTACATTGGCAGTATCAGCCACAAAGCATCTTTTTCAAAAGCTGGGATTTATCATTCATCCAGATAAATCAAAAATGAGACCCTCCACTACCATGGATTATTTGGGGTTCACTATCGATTCTGTTCAAATGTCTATCACCTTGCCACCAAACAAAGTGGCAGACTTGACAGAAGCATATAAAAACCTCACTAGCATCAGAAAACCATCCATTAGGCAAGTAGCCAGAGTGATTGGGAAACTAGTGGCTGCATTTCCAGCAGCACAATTTGGACCACTCCATTACCAAAATCTACAAAGAGCAAAAATATTAGCTCTTAAAACTCATGCAGGCCATTTTGATAGGCCTATGGAACTACCAGGGGAAGCTAAATTAGAGTTAAATTGGTGGATAGACAATATTCAGCATTGTTCTAACCCCATCACTATTATGAATCCCACGGTTAATTTACAGACTGATGCCAGTGCAAAAGGTTGGGGAGCAACTAATACCACCTCTAGTTGTGGTGGTAGATGGAGTGCACAAGAATTAACCCTGTTTGGAGCACTAGGGATTAATTATCTAGAAATGCTGGGAGCATTTCATGGACTCCGGGCCTACTGCTCAGATATGCACCATTTGCACGTACGATTACAGATTGACAATACCACTGTGGTGGCATACATTAATCATATGGGTGGAATAAAGTCGATATCATGTGATAAATTGGTTAATAATATCTGGCACTGGTGTCTGGAAAGGAATATTTGGATCTCAGCCACTTACCTTCCAGGTAAGCTAAATACAGTGGCGGACACCAGGTCATGCAAATTCAACGACAACACCGAATGGATTTTGGATCGGAAAGTGTTTGTCGATATTATAGAACGGTATGGGACAGAAGATATCGACCTTTTTGTATCCAGATTAAATCACCAACTACCAACATATGTTGCTTGGGAACCAGACACAGGGGCAGTAGCGATGGACGCTTTCTCGCTACATTGGGGGGATTTGTTTTTCTATGCTTTTCCCCCTTCTGCCTCATCAGTCGGGTCTTACAAAAAATCAAACAAGACACCACTTCGGGTATCCTGGTTGTTCCCGATTGGCCTACTCAACTATGGTTCCCAGTAGTACAAAATATGGCCGCAGAACCCTGCATACGGATCAACAAACGTCCAAGCCTTTTGGTACACCCTGTGACAGGGGAAACTCATCCGTGTCATGACCGAATTAACCTGGTGGTTTGCAGATTCTGAACAGGCCATTTCTGGACTACGGACTCTCCGACAGGACGATCAATGTCATCACAGCGTCGTGTAGGGAGTCCACCAGGAAACAATATCTCACATATGTGAAGAAATGGGAAGTGTTCTGCACCAGAACGAACACTTCATACAACTCAGCCACCATCACTGAAGTGCTGGAGTTCCTGGCTACCCTTCATTTTGATGAGGGATTGAGCTACAGTGCCATTAATTGTGCCCACAGTGCCCTATCTAATTACCTGGGCCAAGGGTGTGATCACCTGGCTGTGGGATCACACCCACTGGTATCTAAACCGATGAGGGGTATATTTAATTCTAATCCCCCCCAGGCCCTGATACACCCATACTTGGGACATAGGCATAGTGTTGACTATGCTTTGAGGATGGACACCTATATCGGGACTGTCACTGGATAAATTAACCTATAAAATGGTTATGTTAATGGCACGTAACAGCACAATGGGTCCAGTCCCTACATAAATTAAGCATGGACGCCATGTACATTAAAAAAGACAAGATAACTTTCCCTATACAGGGGTTACTTAAACAGGATAGACCCGGATCCACTGGCCAAAAATTAGAATTTCTGGCCTCTCCTGCAGATTGTCGGCTCTGCATTGTGACATATATATTGCGATATATAAAGGTCACCAAGAGTCTCAGGGGGACGGAGAGGGCTTTACTCATTCGCTACAAACGCCCTCACCATAAGGTCACAGTACAAACCATTTCCAGATGGTTAAGGGTGGTATTGGGTGCAGTGGGGGTGGATACTAATGTTTTCAAATCTCACTCCACCAGGGCTGCATCCACATCGGCAGCAAGGATGATAGAGTTCCAATGGACCACATCCTTACAACAGCGGGTTGGAGCAGTGAACGGACTTTTCAGTGCTTCGAAAATAAACACGTGGCCACTCCCGAGATATTTGCAGGAAAAATTTTAAGTTCTGTCTCATGATTACCCAATGTAGGGGCATTATTATTTTAGGTATGAAATAAATACATTTTTGTTTTTCATCACAGTTTCATGTCTGAAATACGTTACATGGCAGTGTGTGAGCATGGACTTGTTCCAGGGCATTAAATCACAGAGCTTTCAAATCTTCACGTAGTCACTCACGTGACTCCGAAGTAAAATAGTAAGATTAAATGAGAACTTACCAGTTTGACGTTTGACCTTTATTTTATGAGGAGTTGCGATGAGGGATTATGTGCCCTCCGCTCCCAAACCCTCTATTATAAAGGTCAACTGGTATATAAAGTTCTCTCTTATCTTACTAATGTTAGTCAACTTTGGTATCTGTGATTTCACACCACTGCTTTGAAGAATGTCGCGCATGCGTGCTGGCGGGGTCTTCACGTAATCCCTCATCGCAACTCCTCATAAAATAAAGATCAAACTTTAAACTGGTAAGTTCTCATTTAATCTTACTATTAAACACTCTTGACTCTCCTATACTAATCCTAAACTAATCCCATTTATTCTTCCCAAATTTCCGTCGGTTTCTCCCGAATTCTCCCACAAACCTATACACTGTGGGACATTTACGGTGGCCAAATTAAGCTACCCACCCTGCCGTCTGTGGGACATGGGGTGAGAATGGAGTCCACACTATCACATGGTGAATAGACAGACACCGAGCAACTAGCAGTGGAGGTTAGCATTGAAGAGGTCAGCCTGAAGAAGGGTCTCGACCAGAAATGGCGCCCATTCCTTCTCTCAAGAGATGCTGCCTGTCCCGCTGAGTTACTCCAGCCTTTTGTGTCTATCTTAGGTTAGCATTGAATCTAACGGATTGTGCTTCAAGTCACGGCAACCCTTTGCCACGCAAGCCCAAGAGCTGCTCTGCACAACGCCGGCTGACGCTTCTAAGGCTGCCTGGGTCAAGACGAGATGGAGAGACCAGTGGACGTCAGCGGAACCATCTAGGCTACACCGATGACCTCACGGACGTCCCTGGCCAGGACCTGCCCCGAAAGCAGTGGACAACCCTCAACCACTTATGGACAGGCGTCGGACACAATGGAGTAGTGATGAAGAGGTGGGTCCTCGTGGACAGCAAGCACCTCCTGCGAGTGTGGGGACCCAACACAGACAGTGGAGCACATCGTCTCCAGTTGCCCCAAACACCGGCCACCGAATGGTGAACGAGGTCTGATTGACCTGGACGATGACACGTTGGCCTGGCTCGCCTCAACGGAGTTGCTGGTCTAAAAGACACACGACAGAAGAAGAAGCAATGAAACTAGGTCACTACAGTTACATGGCCCGCAGACGGGGGCACTGTTGAAGCCAACATTGGCAATTGGCAAACCAATGCCAAGGACAGGAAACTCATCCAAGAAGGAACAGCGACCTTCGAAGCCAAGAGATGCGCAGAATTAGAAGAAAAGAGGAGAAAACGGAAAGAGAGGCACTAACAACCAAAGCCCGATCTGCCGTCTGGAATTACCTGTCCTGAAATGCCGAGGAACTTTCAAAGCCAGGATTGGACTCATAAGCCACCTGAGTGTCCAAAAAAACAGAACGTAGACCATCATCCTTGACCTCGAGGGATAGCCATGACAACGGTGACTGAAAATAGCCCTGTGGCCAGGTAGGTCATAAGAGAATTGAAGGTAGTTGGGAACACAAGAGACCACGCCAGTCTAAAGGACCGACCCAAAACATCATCTATAATATAAAAAATAGACCCAAAATGCTGGGGTAACTCAGCGGGTCACAAGGAATAGGAGTAGAATTAGGCCATTCAGTCCATCAAGTCTACTCCGCCATTCAATCCTGGCTGATCTATCTCTCCCTCCTAACCCCATTCTCCTGCCTCCTCCCCATAACCTCTGGAGGTGAGATCAGGGCCAGCAAACAGATGACACCAGGAAGCGTGGAATCCATCATGGTCCATTGTTGGCTGGGGACGATGTGCTGACGAGAGGGCTACAGTGCAAAGATGCAAACAGTGGAACTAGGAGGACAACTGGGGTGGGGGAGGGGGAGGGGGAGAGAGAGAGAGTTTTTTTTTGGGGGGGGGGGGTGAGAGGATGCAGAGGTCACTTGAAATTAGAGAAGTCACTGTTCATGCCGCTGCCCAAACAAAATGTGAGGTGCTGTTCCTCCATTTTGTGTGTGGCCTCACTGATATTGGAGGAAGCTTTGGACAGAAAGGTCAGTATGAGAATGGGAAATGTAGAAACATAGGTGCAGGAGTAGACCATTCGGCCCTTCGAGCCAGCACCACCATTCAATATGATCATGGCTGATCATCCAGAATCAGTACCCCAAACCTCCTTATTTCCCCATATCCCTTGAGTCCGTTGGCCCTAAGAGCTCAATCTAACTCTCTCTTGAAAACATCCAGTCATTTGGCCTCTACTGCCTTCTGTGGCAGGGAATTCCACAGATTCCCAACTCTCTGGGTCAAAATGGTTTTTCCCCATCTCAGTCCAAAAATGGTCTACCCCTTATTCTTAAACTGTGACCCCTGGTTCTGGACTCCCCAACATCGGGAACATTTCTCCTGCATCTAGCCTGTCCAATCTCTTAACAATTGGATGTGTAAAAGGGTAGTTAAAAATAAAAGGGGTGCTAAACATTATCTGTCCATTCCCTCCACAGATGCTGCCTGACCTGTTCCTCCAGGACTTTGTTTTTAACTGAGGGAGGTTGATGGATACTTGATAGAGAAGAGGCCACCAGGGAATAAATGAGTGAATGGGTTTCGCCTGAGAGCCAGCATGGACCCGATGGGCTGAATGGCCTTCATCATGTCAAGTGAGGTATATGAAAGTAATATGAAGAAAGAAAATTCAAGAGGTGGCATGGTGGCGCAGCTGTAGAGTTGCTGCCTTATGGCACCATGAGATCCAGATTCAATCCTTTCTGTCTGCATGGAGTTTGTACGCTCTCCTTGTGAATGAATGAATGAATGAATAAGTTTATTGGCCAAATATTCACATACAAGGAATTTGCCTTGGTGCTCCGCCCGCAAGTGACAACATGACATTCAGAGACAGTTAGGTAAAAGACGCATAAAACATCACACATTAATAATAAAACATTATCGATTAAACATGTGAATTAAATAAAATACCAAAGCAAAAGGAGGCTACAGGTTTTTGGTTATTGAGTAGAGCTACAACTCGTGGAAAAATGTTTTTATGACTGCAGAGAGAGCACCGGTTTCCTCCCACATTCCAAAGAAGTACAGTTTGTAGGTTAATTTGGCTTCGGTAAATTAATAAATTGTCCCTAGTGTGTAGGATGGTGCTCATGCTGGTCGGCATGGACTCGATGGGCTGAAGGGCCTGTTTCCGCGCTGTATCTCTAAACTAAGCCGAACTACCCACGATGATTTGTCAGTGCTTTTAAACGCTTTGCGAGCAACATTAATATTGCTGGTGAAGAATCTCTGGATCATGGCCGTGTATTATGAATTGAGCCCTCTGTAATTCATTACTCAAAGTCTTATTCACACAATGCGATGTGACCAAGTGTGAGCTGTGGAAGAGCCCTTGCAATTATGTTGGAGATTGTGAGGTTTAAATTCCACTGCCAGGATTAGAAACATAAAAATATAGAAATTAGGAAAAGGAAGAGGCCACTTGTGCTATAACTCACCGTGATCACAGCTGGATATCCAAATTAAATGCTCTGTCCCTGCCCTCTCCCCCGCTCTCTCGATCTCTTTAGCCATTAAGCTCAATAATTCCTGCCTGTCTTGCTCCAATGCAGCGCTGATGAGTGCTGCGGTATTGAGGATGCCTTCTTTCAAATGACATGTTGAGCCAAAGGCTTGGTCCGCCTTCTTAGATATATGGGTGGAGCGCCAAGGCAAATTCCTTGTATGTGAATACTTGACCAATAAACTTACTTACTTAAGGGCGGCATTGCTGCCTTACATTAAAACCACACATAAAAGCAGTTTTTATCCACGAGTAGTTACTCTACTCAACAGCCAAAAATCTGTAGCCTCCCTTTGATCTGGTATTTTGTTGGTTCACATGCTTGATCAATGGTGTTTTATCATTAATGTTTTATTATTATTAATGTTTAGTGTTTTCTGAGTCATTCGTAACTGTCACTGTATGTCATGTTGTTACTTGTGGGCGGAGCACCAAGGCAAATTCCTTGTATGTGAATACTTGGCCAATAAACGTACTTACTTACTTACTTAACAGCGCCAGAGACCCGGGTTCGATCCCGACTGCGGGTGCTGTCTGTACGGAGTTTGTTCGTTCTCCCCGTGACCTGCGTGGGGTTTCTCTCAGAGATCTTCGGTTTCCTCCCGCACTCCAAAGACGTACAGGTTTGTAGTTTAATTGGTTTGTTGTAAATGTAGAATTGTCGCTAGTGTGTTCAAGACGGAACTGCAGATGCTGGAAAATCGAAGGCAGACAAAAATGCTGGAGAAACTCAGCGGGTGCGGCAGCATCTACGGAGCGAAGGAAATAGGCAACGTTTCAGCCCGAAACGTTGCCTATTTCCTTCGCTCCATAGATGCTGCCGCACCCGCTGAGTTTCTCCAGCATTTTTGTCCCTAGTGTGTGTAGGGTAGTGTTAGTGTGCTGGTCGGCACAGACGTTGTGGGCAGAAGGGCCTGTTTTCCGTGCTGCATCTCTAAGCTAAAACTAAACTCAAACTCAACAGCACCAGCTGCTGGTCTGTGCAGTCAACAAGTAACCCCCTTCCCTCCATTGAGACGGGGATCATGCAAGGCTATACTGGCCGGTGCGGACTCGATGGGCCAAAGTGCCTGGTTCCATGCTGTATTTCTAAACTAAACTAATGTAAGAAATCCTCTGGCACTTCAAGAAAAATTGCCCTGCCTTGCATCTATCCTTGAATCGTGTAACCACTGGGGCATCAGTGGCAGAAGGGAAAGATGGGTAGGTGGGACAAACCCAGTAGTTTCAGGGAGAATCTGCAAACTCCATGTAAAACCAGACTCCGAGCGGCTGATTCAGAACCAGAGAAAGTAGACACAAAATGCCGGAGTAACTCAGCGGGTGAGGCAGCATCTCTGGAGAGAAGGAATTGGCGACATTTCGGATCGAGGCCCTTCTCCAGACTGATGTCAGGGGAGGGACAGAGATAGAATGTAGGCGGGGACTGTAAAACTAGTGGGAGAACTGGGAAGGGGAAGGGGATGGAGGGAGAAAGCAAGGGCTTTCGATAGTTAGAGAAGTCAACGTTCATACCGCTGGGGTGTAAACTACCCAAGCAAAATATTTCCCAAGGAAATAGCTGTGGAACGGGGGTCAAATAAGATGGAGGAACTGAGTGAAATCCAGGTTAGCCGGGAGGTGGTGTTGGGTAAATTGAACGGATTGAAGGCCGATAAATCCCCAGGGCCAGATAGTCTGCATCCCAGAGTACTCAAGGAGGTAGCCACAGAAATAGTGGATGCATTAGTGATAATTTTTCAAAATTCCTTAGATTCTGGAGTAGTTCCTGAGGATTGGAGGGGAGCTAATGTAACCCCACTTTTTAAAAAAGGAGGGAGAGAGAAAGCGGGGAATTACAGACCAGTTAGTCTAACATCGGTAGTGGGGAAACTGCTAGAGTCAGTTATTAAAGATGGGATAGCAGCGCATTTGGAAAGTGGTGAAATCATTGGACAAAGTCAGCATGGATTTACGAAAGGTAAATCATGTCTGACAAATCTGATAGAATTTTTCGAGGATGTAACTAGTAGAGTGGATAAGGGAGAACCAGTGGATGTGTTATATCTAGACTTTCAGAAGGCTTTCGACAAGGTCCCGCATAAGAGATTAGCATACAAACTTAAAGCACACGGTATTGGGGGTTCAGTATTGATGTGGATAGAGAACTGGCTAGCAGACAGGAGGCAAAGGGTAGGAGTAAACGGGTCCTTTTCAGAATGGCAGGCAGTGACTAGTGGGGTACCGCAAGGCTCAGTGCTGGGACCCCAGCTATTTACAATATATATTAATGATTTGGACGAGGGAATTCAATGCAACATCTCCAAATTTGCAGATGATACCAAGCTGGGGGGTATAGTTAGGTGTGAGGAGGATGCTTGGAGGCTGCAGGGTGATTTGGATAGGCTGAGTGAATGGGCAGATGCATGGCAGATGCAGTACAATGTGGATAAATGTGAGGTTATCCACTTTGGTGGCAAAAACATGAGGGTAGACTATTATCTGAATGGTGGCAGATTAGGTAAGGGGGAGATGCAACGAGACCTGGGTGTCATGGTACACCAGTCATTGAAAGTAGGCATGCAGGTGCAGCAGGCAGTGAAGAAAGCAAATGGTATGTTAGCATTCATAGCGAAAGGATTTGAGTATAGGAGCAGGGAGGTTCTACTGCAGTTGTACAGGGTTTTGGTGAGGCCACACCTGGAGTACTGCGTACAGTTTTGGTCTCCAAATCTGAGGAAAGACATCCTTGCCATAGAGGGGGTACAGAGAAGATTCACCAGACTGATTCCTGGGATGTCAGGACTTTCATATGAGGAAAGATTGGATAGACTCGGTTTGTACTCGATGGAATTTAGAAGATTGAGGGGGGATCTTATAGAAACCTACAAAATTCTTAAGGGGTTGGACAAGCTAGATGCTGGAAGATTGTTCCCGATGTTGGGGGAGTCCAGAACAAGGGGTCACAGTCTAAGGATAAGGGGGAATTCCTTTAGGACCGAAATGAGGAAAACATTCTTTACACAGAGAGTGGTGAGTCTCTGGAATTCTCTGCCACAGAAGGTAGTTGAGGCCAGTTCATTGGCTATATTTAAGAGGGCGTTAGATGTGGCACTTGTGGCTAAAGGGATCAGGGGGTATGGAGAGAAGGCAGGTACGGGATACTGTTGGATGATCAGCCATGATCACATTGAATGGCGGTGCAGGCTCGAAGGGCCGAATGGCCTACTCCTGCACCTATTTTCTATGTTTCTATGTTTCTATGAGGTGCTGCTCCTCCAATTTGCGCTGGGCCTCACTCTGACAATGGAGGAGGCCCAGGACAGAGAGGTCAGATTAGAAATGGGAGGGGGAAGTTCAAGTGCCACACAAGAGAGTGTGGATCATTATAACTTTGAGCGTAAGGACTCGAATGTGCAAATCAACAGGGGGAGCTCATCTCGTTCTAAATGGCTTACTCCTTATTCTTAAACTGTGGCCCCTGGTTCTGGACTCCCCCAACATCGGGAACATGTTTCCTGCCTCTAGCATGTCCAAGCCATTAACAATCTTACGTGTTTCAATGAGATATCCTCTCATCCTTGTAAACTCCAGAGTGTACAAGCCCAGCTGCTCCATTCTCTCAGCGTATGACAGTCCCGCCATCCCGGGAATTAACCTTGTAGGGAATTAACTTTGTAACTCAGGCACCATCATCTCTGGAGAGAAGGAATGGGTGACGTTTAGGGTCGAGATCATTCTTTGGACTGAAGTAGAGCCTGGACCCGAAACGTCACCCATTCCTTCTCTCCAGAGATGTTGCCTGTCCCGCCGAGTTACTCCAGCATTTTGTGTCTATCGTGGAATAAGAGTACCTATTTCTAATTCTGCACGTGTGTGACACAATTGTCAGCAATCTTGGCGCAGGTTGCTACGATATCCATCACTACTTCTTCTGGCCACTCAATATTCTGACATCTCACAGCTAGTTCTTTGACACTTGATGCTGAATGATTGGCAATTTCTTCTCAGTGAATGCTAGCAAAACTGGGAGACAGAACCCAACTCTCCAGGCACTGCCATAAGTTAATTTGATGTATGTGCAACGTATTATAAGATCCCACCCCCCGTCATAAGTGAAACAAAAGCTTTCAGACCCGAAAGCATCATTATACAATGACAATAAATTTAATTCTCATTTCTTAAGGAATGCTTCTCTGAGCACAGGGCTAGTTTAGAGATACAGTGCGGAAACAGGCCCTTCAGCCCACCGTGTCCGCGCCGACCAGCGATCCCCGCACATTAACACTATCCTATGCACAGTAAGGACAATTTTACACTTATACCAAGCCAGTTAACCTACAAACCTGTACGCCTTTGGAGCGCGTGAGGAAACCGAAGATCTCGGAGAAAACCCACGCAGGTCATGGGGCGAACGTACAAACTCCGTACAGGCAGCACCCGTAGTCGGGATCGAACCTGGGACCCGGGTCCCTGGCACTGTAAGGCAGCAAATTTACCGCTACACCACCATGCCTCCCTTGACTTAAACTAAAAATCGCACGCCTCCGTTGGCCTTATATTAATTCATCTTTACACGGTCAATAGTGGAGGAGGGTCTGGTAAATGATAACAGAAAAGTCAAAAATTATTGATGATCAATTGGTGATATTTCTTTCATTAAGTTATAGTCAGATCATTCGATATAAAGGGCCTGAATAAGCAACTTCAAAATGGTGCCAGAAGTTTATAAGTCCGTGTTCATAATGCTAGGAGGAGAATTAGGCCCATCATTCATGGCTGATCAATCTCTCCCTCTCTCCCGCTTAAGGCGGGGGCTTTAACATCAAGAGCCTCGATCGCCTCGAAGTGGGAGAAGAACAAAGAGCAGAGAAGAGATAAGACTTATGGCTTCCATCACAGTGAGGGGGTGTTTGGAGATTCACTGTGATGGATGTTTGTGTGTCTAATTGGGGAGGGTGGCGCGACCAACGTTGCAGAGGCCTCTGTCGTCCGTCTGTCTTTTAAAAACATTTTTTTGACCCGTTGAGTGTAGAGTTTATAATGGTTTATATCTTGTTTTAACTGTGTATATGTGTGGGGCGGGGGTGGGGGGTGGGGGACTTTTAATCTCTTCCCTGTACGGGGGACGCAACCTTTTCTCTGTCGGGTATCTGCTGTCGTTGGGGCCTAGCACCGTGGAGCGGCCTCCAACCGGAACGACCGGCTTCGGAGCGTGGAGAGTTGCGGTGGCGAGCGGCGGCTGCGACCCGATTCCGGAGCTGCGGAGGCTCCAGCCGCTGGCCCGGTGGACGGTGACAACGGAAACTCGCGTGTCCCCGGTGGGAGATGGCTTTTTGGAGCTCCCGCAGCGGCAACTTCTCCCGCCCGAGTAGCGGGATTGAAGATGGCACAGAGAGGGGCCTTACATCGCCCGGTGCGGCTTTAACGGCCGCGGGGCTTGCCATCGCCCGCCGGGGGCTCCAGCGTTGAGACCTGGAGTGTGGCCTTATATCGCCCGGCGCGGGACTTGCCATCGCCTGCCGGGGGCTCCAGTGTTGAGACCCAGAGCGGGGCCTTACATCGCCCGGCGGGACTTTAACGGCCGTGGGACTTGCCATCGCGCGCCGGGGGCTTTAACATCGGGAAAAGAATGGAACACATGGGAGAGGCAAGACTTTGCCTTCCTTCACAGTGAGGAGGAGATTCACTGTGATGGATGTTTGTGTAAATTGTGTTAATCGTGTGTATTGGTTCTTTTCTTGTTGCATAACTGCAGAAACCAAATTTTGTTTGAACTTCTTTTGAGGTTGAAATGACAATAAACGGTATTGTATTGTATTGTATCAGTGCTAATTGTGTTACGTTTATTTGACTGCAGGGAACTAAATTTAGTTCAAATCTCCGTCCGTTTGAATAACAATAAAGGCAATTTGTATTTGTATTTTGTATTTGTATTCTCCCCATAACCCTAACGAACACATGTACTAATCAAGAATCTATCTATCTCTGTCTTAATATCCATTGACTTGGCCTCCACAGCTGTCTGTGGCAATGAATTCCACAGATTCACCACCCAATGACTAAATAAATTTCTCCTCATCTCCTTCCTAAAGGAACGTCTGTTAATTCTGAGGCTATAGCCTCTGGTCCTAGACTCTCCCACAAGTGGAAACATCCACTCTATCTAGGCTGACATGTTCTAACTATGCTCAATCTTCCAGTAGGTGCAAACTGTGAGAGGGGGCAAATACTGAACACAGAAGACAGCACAAGTACAAGTGAATCTTCCCATCTACTGGCCATACAATGCTCCGCTATAAAGGCTGCACATGGCTCCAAATATTAAGCGGTTTGGGACACTGTATAGAAACTCGCGCTCTCAAATAAAGCAGGCGTAGAGAACAGGTTTGTAGGTTTGAGGAGACACTTTTTCACACATAGAGTTGTGAGTCTGTGGAATTCTCTGCCGCAGAGGGCGGTGGAGGCCGGTTCTCTGGATGTTTTCAAGAGAGAGCTGGATAGAGCTCTTAAAGATAGCGGAGTCAGGGGATATGGGGAGAAAGCAGGAACGGGGTACTGATTGGGGATGATCAGCCATGATCACATTGAATGGCGGTGCTGGCTCGAGGGGCCGAATGGCCTACTCCTGCACCTATAGTCTATTGTCTAACGCTGGTTTGTGCGATTGATTGAAAGCTACAGAATAGAGACAGGCCCTTCAGCCCGAACAAGTCCATGCTGACCGTCGATCACCCGTTCACTCTAGTCTTGTTATCCAACTTTCGCATCCCCCTCCCATTAAAATTTACAGAGGCCGATGACCCTACAAACACGCACGTCCTTGGGATGTGGGTGGAGACCGGAGGAAACCAACCTGGTCACGGGGAAGAACATGCAAACTCCACACAGGCAGAACCCGAGGCCAGGATCGAACCCGGGTTTTCAGCACTGTGAGGCAGCGGGTCTACCAGCTGCGCCCATGTTCCATCCTCATACGTTTCAATGTTCCCCTTATAACCACATGCGGTTCCTCTGGGCTTCTCCCTTGTCCCAACTCATGCTGGTCAGAAGAATAACTAGCTGCTGTAAGCTATCCCTTGTGTCAGGGTGGTGTTGATACGCATCTGAGAGAGAACAGGTTGCAGAGAGGAAAATAGGGCAATGGGACTGCACAGACTTAATGGTCCCAATGAACTCCTCCGACATTGTCAGCAAATACAGTGCGGCTCGTGAATACGTCGTCTCATCCAACTCCAAACGAGTACTCGATTAGGAGAGGAATAGATCAGGTAGACGCACAGACTCTCTTGCCCACAGTAGAGGAGTCGAGAACCAGTGGACATGGGTTTAAGGTGAGGGGAGAAAGATTTAATAGGACCCTGAGAAGTAAGTTTTTCACACAAAGGGTGGTAGGTGAATGGAACGAGCTGCCAGAGGAGGTAGTGGAGGCTGGGACTATCGCAACGTTTTACAAACATTCAGAAAGGTACATGGATAGGATTGATTAGAGGGATATGGGCCAAATGCAGGCAGGTGTAGATGGGGCATGTTGACCAGTGTGGGCTAGTAAAATCCATATTTTATATGGTAATCTAATTGTTTTTCTCTGCAAAGCACTTTGGCTTCAACGTGATTTGATTTAAAAGTGCTATATACTTACTTACTAGGTGGGCTGAAGGGCCTGCTTCTATGACTCTATGACTCTAGGTACTGTCCGTATGCAGGGATCCCAGAAGGAAGGTGCCTTACCTGTGTTTTCATCGACGTCTTCCTCCAGCATGTGCTCATCCTGATGCACCCAGTCTCCGTTGCACTTGAAGAAAATCTGCATGGCCGGCATTGCCTTGCAGCGGAGCTTAATGGGGTTGTTCTTCACAATGTAGGAATTCTCTGGCTCCACCTGGAAGCGGGGAAGGGTCTCGACAGGCGTGGACGCGGCCTGGAGATCTCCAGTGTTTGCCCCTGCTGAGGAAGAACAGTAACAAGGCATCAGAGTGGGGGTAGAAACAGGAAGAGCAGCTGGTCAGGTCCTGCTACGCAGCGCGGGCAATGCTGGAAGAGCCGCTCCCTCACCACGCCAGAGACCCAGGTTCGATCCTGACCTGAGGCCAGTTTGCACGTTCTCCCTGAGACCACATGGGTGTCCTCCGGATGCTCCGGTTTCCTCCCACATCCCAAAGACACACCTTTACATTAATTGTCCTCTAATTAAAATGGTTCCTAATGTGTGGAAAGTGGATGGGAAATTGGGATAACAGAGAACTAGTGTAAATGGGTGATCGATGGTCGGCGTGAACTCGGTGGGCTGAAGGGCCTGATTCAATGCTGTACGTCTAAACTAAATTAAACTAAAACAAACTAAACTACACTAACCTAATCTACAAACTGTGTAATTAGCACCATAACCCCACACCAAACCCTTTGGAGATTTTCTCAGCTATTTCATTACCTCTGTTGACCTGTGAAAATATTCAAACAAGGTTTGGATCCATGCATCAAACGGTGGCACTGCAAAGAAAGCTGTGAGTTAGAGATACAACTCAAGCTAATTTCAATCTCCGTGGGATAGGGGCAAGGAGACGGGGTGGAGGGCGGTAGGTGGATATCTAACTGAGCTTTACCCACTAAGTTAGCCTGAGTTTTGATTTTGGGAGACGCAAGGAACTGCAGGAACTTCTTCAGAACAAGAAGGAATCCCCACCCAAAACCACACCTATCCATTTTGTAGAGATGCTGCCTGACTCGATGAGTTACTCCAGCAATTTGTGTCTCTTTTTTAGAGAAATAGGTGCAGGAGTAGGCCATTCGGCCCTTCGAGCCTGCACCGCCATTCAATATGATCATGGCTGATCATCCAACTCAGTATCTTGTACCTGCCTTCTCTCCATACCCCCCTGATCCCTCTAGCCACAAGGGCCACATCTAACTCCCTCTTAAATATAGCCAATGAATTGACCTCAACTACCTTCTGTGGCAGAGAATTCCACATATTCACCACTCTCTGTGTGAAAAATGTTTTTTCTCATCTCGGTCCTAAAAGACTTGCCCCTTATCCTTAAACTGTGACCCCTTGTTCTGGACTTCCCCAACATCGGGAACAATCTTTCTGCATCTAGCCTGTCCAACCCCCTAAGAATTTTGTAAGTTTCTATAAGATCCCCCCTCAATCTTCTAAATTCTAGCGAGTACAAGCCGAGTCTATCCAGTCTTTCTTCATATGAAAGTCCTGCCATCGCAGGAATCAGTCTGGTGAACCTTCTCTGGTGATTCTTCCCTCTATGGCAAGAATGTCTTTCCTCAGATTAGGGCATCTTCAGTTCCTAGTGTCCTCCCACACTCCAAAGATGTTCAGGTTTGTCGGTTAATTGGCAGTGTAAAAAAAAAGTAAAATAAATTGATCCTAGTGTAGGTGTAGAGTCAAGACCCTTCGCCAGTCCCGAAACTTAATCCATTCCTTATCTCCAGAGATGCTGCCTGTCCCGCTGAGTTAAGGGCCTGTCCTACCAGCATCCGACTCCATGCGATGAACGCGATCAAACTAGAAGCGGGGGCCGCGCGGAGGTCGAGTGATCCCCTGTACAGGGCCGTTCCCACCAGCATGTGCCTGCATGCGGCAAGCGCGACCAAACCGGCAGTGAGGGCCGCGCGGAGGTCGGGTGAGTGGCGCAACGCGGCGCAAAGTGAGGCGAACTTGGAGCGATGTCTTAAGGTAAGTTCGCCAGGACAGAGAGGGGCACACAGAGAGGGGCACAGAGGCACACACACAGAGGGCCACGGAGCCACGCACATAGAGGGTCACGGAGGCACCTACAGAGAGGGTCACGGAGGCACGACGTTGAGGCGGTGTGTCATGCGTCGAGGCGACTGCGAGCCGACAAGCCGCTGCCGCGCGGAATTTTTGAACATGGTCAGTTTTTCGGAGCCCCGCGCGATGTCGGGACGAACTCCGCACAATTCCGCACGGCTCCGGCGATCGAAGTGGGACCTGCCCTGCGATGCCGGACGGCTCAAGCGACCACGTTAGGTCACGCTCATCGCATGGAGTTGCATGCTGGTGGGACAGGCCCTTTACTCCAGCATTTTGTGTCTATCTGCGGTTTAAACCAGCATCTGCAGTTCCTTCCTACACATTTTCACAGAGGGTGTTGGGTGCCTGGAATCCGCTGTAAGTCTACCGCTGTGCTGTACTCTGAGCGCACCATAATGAATAACCTCCCTTTAATGTTCTGTTGCCGGGTGAGCGTTTGTGCATTGACTCAGCATGCGATCTGTCAGACTGCAGCGTGTTAGCGTGGCACAAAAACCAGAGGCTCCATTAGAAGTGAGCTGCAAATGGGTCACTTGTTGAGCAGCTAACCGTGCCCTTAATGAGCGGCAAGTTGCGGAATTTGGCTAATTCTCCAAAAGCAATCTCGCTGATCGAGTAAAAGGCCATCGATCAGTCCCCGCCAGTTTACTGCAGTGTGTGCTCAAGCAATAATCAGTGGCGCTGAGGACTAAATGGAAATACTAACCCGATTAGGCAATTAAGCGTTTGGAAGGAGGAACAAAAACAGCAACATTGCATTGTGCAAGTGAAGACGTTAAGGGATGTATTTGACAGGTAAAGACAAGGGTTAGTGTTCAGGTTAGATACTCATTGTCAGCATTGTGCAAAGTCTCGTTGCTGAAACAGCAACTAATGTTTTTTTTTGTCTCACCTCTGCGTTGACAGCTTTACTTCTCAATTCAAAACGTGTTCTCATTTTATTTCATACCCAGCACATTATTGGCCTGTCCCACTTGGCGATTTCCTAGGCGACTGTCACAGTCGTAGCAGGTCGCCGAAAAACCGGCGGCAAGCTACGTCATTCTGGCGACAACCTGCGTCAGGAGAAGTCGAGCTACGCTCATTGGCGTCAAACCCACTGTCGGCAAATTGTTGGAAAGTTTAGCGGCGACCAGAAAGACGCTACGACTTTTTGCGCGACTGAGTCTACTCCCGGCGACCACCGGCGGACATCTGGCGACAAACCAGTCGCCTGTAGTTGCCTAAAAAAGTCACCTGTAGTTGCCTAAGTGGGACAGGCCCATTAGAAACGTATCACGCTGGTATCAAGAGCGTTCATGGTCTATCTCTAATTGTTCCTGATCTGTGGGGGCTGGTTAGAAACAACCATGTTGGCAGCTTTGCGGTGACACTGGGCCAGACTTTCTTTTGGTTAAATTTTTTTATTAATTAAAAGCAATTACTTAATAAAAAGGTGCGTGTCCATTGTTGACATAATAAAAATCATTTTGTTCTTTGTAGATGTACATAATCAGTATTATTTATATTAATGATTGCATTATAATTGTTTCTATATTATTTTTTTTTCCCATTTTTTATAAAGATAGAAAATAGTAGAGAAAGATTAAACGAAAATAAAAAAGTATAAAAAGTTGGGAAAGAATGGAATGTTTTCCAGATTCTGCACCATTGGAGATATACTGATTTCCATCTCTTCGGGACATCTGAGAATACGATGGAAAGACACAAAAATGCCGGAGCAACTCAGCGGGACAGGCGGCATCTCTGGAAAACATGGATAGGCGGTGTTACGGGTCGAGACCCTTCGCCAGACTGAGAGTCAGGGGGAAGGGAAACGAGAGATACAGGCGGTGATGTGGAGAGATATGGAAGAAATGAAGGAAAAAACGTCCTGATGATCAAGGAAATGCCGCACTGTTGGCTGTGGGCTTGGTGATAACGGCTTATGCACACAATGACATTCATTTTCATTGTCAGTTTCATTGTCTGCATAACTCATTGTTTTTCACTCCTGTTTCAGTGTCTGCAGCTTCTTGTGCCATGCTTGCCTTCTCTGCTACTGGAAACTTGCTTCCCCTCCTTCTGTTCTGGTGCCCCAGGACTTAGCGATTGTTTCCAGGATCTTCTATCTTTATTTCAGTTTCGTAACTGCGTGACTCCCACATTCCTTCATCCAAATTCTCACTTTGTATCTGCTTCGTCCAGGTTCAGGAACAGTTGCTTCCCCACAGCCATCAGTTTCTTCCCCACAAACACCCCAACCTCCGAATAAGCTCTGAACTGCATTGACTTGGGTGCATTCATTTTGACTTTTTGCACTACTATTGTTTGTTTTTATGCTTATGTATATACACACACACAGACATGCACATATATATACAAATAGACACAAAAAGCTGGAGTAACTCAGCGGGACAGGCAGTATCTCTGGAGAGAAGGAATGGGTGACGTTCTGAACCAGCATCTGTAGTTCTCTCCTCCACATCCTACACATCCTATATATATATAATATATATACACACACATATACATATATATATATACATACATATACATATATACATATACACACATATATATATGTCTGTCGGGGTTACACAAAAAGCTGGAGAAACTCAGCGGGTGCAGCAGCATCTAAGGAGCGAAGGAGATAGGCGACGTTTCGGGTCGAGACCCTTCTTCAGACTGGTCAGGGATCAGGGAAACGAGAGATATAGACGGTGATGTGGAGAGATAAAGAACAATGAATGAGAGATATGCAAAAAAGTATCGATGATAAAGGAAACAGGCCGTTGTAAGCTGTTTGTAGTGTGAAAATGAGAAGCTAGTGCGACTTGGGTGGGGGAGAGATAGAGAGAGGGGGAATGCCAGGGCCCGAGGGCTGAGGGAGAGGTGGGAAGGGGAGGAGGCAGCAAGGGTTAACAGAATTGAGAAAATTCAATGTTTAAGCCCAGAATATATATGTGTGTGTGTGTGTGTGTGTGTGTGTGTGTGTGTGTGTGTGTCTGTGTCTGTGTGTGTCTGTGTGTGTGTCTGTCTGTCTGTGTGTGTGTGTGTGTGTGTGTGTGTGTGTGTGTCTGTCTGTCTGTCTGTCTGTGTGTGTGTGTGTGTGTGTGTGTGTGTGTGTGTGTGTGTGTGTGTGTGTGAGTGTCTGTCTGTCTGTCTGTCTGTCTGTCTGTCTGTGTGTCTGTGTGTGTGTGTGTGTGTCTGTCTGTGTGTGTGTGTGTGTGTGTGTGTGTGTGTGTGTCTGTGTCTGTGTGTGTGTCTGTGTGTGTGTCTGTGTGTGTGTCTGTGTGTGTGTCTGTGTGTGTGTCTGTGTGTGTGTGTCTGTGTGTGTGTCTGTGTGTGTGTGTCTGTGTGTGTGTGTGTGTGTGTCTGTGTGTGTGTGTGTGTCTGTGTCTGTGTGTGTGTCTGTGTCTGTGTCTGTGTGTGTGTCTGTGTGTGTGTCTGTGTTTGTGTGTGTGTGTGTGTGTGTGTGTGTGTGTACTGTATATATATAAGCTGTTTGTAGTGTGAAAATGAGAAGCTAGTGCGACTTGGGTGGGGGAGAGATAGAGAGAGAAGGAATGCCAGGGCCCGAGGGCTGAGGGAGAGGTGGGAAGGGGAGGAGGCAGCCAGGGTTAACACAATTGATGTTTAAGCCCAGAATATATATGTGTGTGTGTGTGTGTGTGTGTGTGTGTGTGTGTGTGTGTGTGTGTGTGTGTGTGTGTGTGTGTGTGTGTGTGTGTGTGTGTGTGTACTGTATATATAATATATCTATTATATGTATATATATAACACACACACCGAACCTTTTTTTGGCATTTATTATGTTGTTTACAGGGTACTTTGATTAGATATTCTGTTGTGCTGCTGCAAGTAAGAATTTGCAAGACAAGTAAGAAGAAGATGACAATAAAACATTCCTGACACTTCCACTTGCTCGGTGATCAGATATTGTTCGCCACTAACCCACATGGTTTGCTGAGCATTTGTTTTCAGTTGGCGTCACAGCACCCATTGTGCTGACTACCCCTAATCACCACAGGTTAAGAAGAGCATAACGAACTGCGCAGGAATAGGGCATTGGATCCTTCATCTCGGCTCCAGCATTCAATCACTTGACGTGCATTCCTGCACTCCAGTGACACTCCCTGAGGGCAGCACAGTGGCGCAGCGGTAGAGTTGCTGCCTTACAGCGCAAGAAGACCCGGGTTCAATCCTGACTACGGGTGCTGTCCGGACGGTGTTTGCGCCTTCTCCCTGTGACCTCGTGGGTTTTCTCTGGGTGCTCCGGCTTCCTCCCACACTCCAAAGTCGTGCAGGTTTAGAAACGTAGAAACATAGAAAATAGGTGCAGGAGGAGGCCATTCGGCCCTTCGAGCCAGCACCGCCATTCATTGTGATCATGGCTGATCATCCCCAATCAATAACCCGTGCCTGCCTTCTCCCCATATCCCTTGACTCCACCAGCCCCTAGAGCTCTATCTAACTCTCTGTTAAATCCATCCAGTGACTTGGCCTCCACTGCCCTCTGTGGCAGGGGATTCCATAAATTCACAACTCTCTGGGTGAGATTTTTGTTTTCTCACCTCAGTCTTAAATGATCTCCCCTTTATTCTAAGACTGTGGCCCCTGGTTCTGGACTCGCCCAACATTGGGAACATTTTTCCTGCATCTAGCTTGTCCAGTCCTTTTATAATTTTATATGTTTCTATAAGATCCCCCTCATCCTTCTAAACTCCAGTGAATACAAGAGTGTAGAAGGGTGAGGGGGGATCTTATAGATTTGTTGGTCAATTGACTTCTGTAAATTGTCCCTAGGGTGCAGGATCGAGCTAGTGTATGGACGATCGATGGTCGGCGTGGACTTGGTGGGTGAGAAACCTGTTTCCACGCTGGATCTCTAAAACTAAAACTGAAACTTCCATTGACCTCTTAACACTCGAGTCCTTTATTATCTAAAAATCTATTCTCTCTTCAATATAGTCAGTAATTAAGCTCCCACGCTGTTTTTGGTAGAGAATTCCAAAGGTCCATCACATTGTTTATGAAAATGATTTTTCACACTCTTTGCTGAATAGCCGAACGTTAATTTTGAGACTGCCACTAGATTTGGACACCTCAGCCAGGCAAAACACTAACTCCACAGAACCCTGTCATACTCCATAAGAATTTGGAATATATCAATAAGATCTCATCTCATTCTGCTAAACTGAAAAGAGCTTTGCCTTACTTAATCAAGGTGCCTACTACAAACCCGTCATCCCACAAATCAATGCAATGACCCTTCATTGCACTTGTTTTAATGCAGTATATCTTTCTTCAGGTCAATAGGCCAGGTTTGTACATAATAATCCAGGTACTGTCTCATCAGAGCCCGATGTAATTAGAACAAGGCATCTTCACATAGCTTTTGCTTTCATAGCAAAAGGATTTGAGTATAGGAGCAGGGAGGTTCTACTTCAGTTGTATAGAGTCTTGGTGAGACCACACCTGGAGTATTGCGTACAGTTCTGGTCTCCAAATCTGAGGAAGGACATTATTGCCAGAGAAGGTTCACCAGACTGATTCCTGGGATGTCAAGACTGTCTTATGAAGAAATACTGGATAGACTCGGTTTATACTCTCTAGAATTTAGGAGATTGAGAGGGGATCTTATAGAAACTTACAAAAATCGTAAGGGGTTGGACAGGCTAGATGTAGGAAGATTGTTCCCGATGTTGGGGAGGTCCAGGACAAGGGGTCACAGCTTAAGGATAAGGGGGAAATCCATTAGGACCGAGATGAGAAGGACTTTTTTCACACAGCGAGTGG
This sequence comes from Raja brachyura, assembly GCA_963514005.1. Next base: position 8,020,394 of record OY740815.1, read on the forward strand.
TGAGTCTCTGGAACTCTCTGCCACAGAGGGTAGTTGAGGCCAGTTCATTGGCTATATTTAAGAAGGAGTTAGATGTGGCCCTTGTGGCTTAGGGGACCAGAGGGTATGGAGAGAAGGCAGGTACGGGATACTGAGTTGGATGATCAGCCATGATCATATTGAATGGCGGTGCAGGCTCGAAGGGCCGAATGGCCTACTCCTGCACCTAATTTCTATGTTTCTATGTGTCTATGTTTCACTCTTTGACTTAAATCTTCTTGCAATAAAGGCCAACGTACCATTTGCCTTCCCCGCTGCTTGCTGTACTGCACATTGGAACTGTCCCACTTAGGAGAATCTTTATGCCCCTGTCCCACTTAGGAAACCTGAACGGAAACCTCTGGAGACTTGCGCCCCACCCAAGGTTTCCGTGCGGTTCCCGGAGGTTTTTGTCAGTCTCCCTAATGGTCGAAAGTGGTTTCCGCTTCTTCTATGTTCCGGCGATTATTTAAACAAATTAAAAGCCGGCCCAGACTAAAAATAGGTTGCCGTTTTAAAAATCGGTAATTTCTTAGTCGAAGCCGGTTGCGATGCTAGTTGAAGGTGGTTGCCGGAGGTTGCAGGTAGTGGAAGGTAAGACCTTTTTTTCACCCAGTTTTATTCCACCAGGGAGACTGACAAAAACCTCCGGGAATCTCCGGGAACCGCACGGAAACCTTGGGTGGGGCGCAAAGTCTCCAGAGGTTTCCGTTCAGGTTTCCTAAGTGGGACAGGGGCATTATTAGGCGACTGCAAGGTACCAGTTTAAATGGAATTTACCTACAACACCTGGTGATAACCTACGACAGCACCTATGACAACCACCGACAGCAAAAATTGGCGCCACTGTTGCCAAAACATTTTCAACATGTTGAAAATTTTGTAGCAGTCGCCCAAGTGGGACAGGTCCTGAACTCTCAATGACTAGCTTACAAAGGCACCTTAGGCCCCTATGAATAGCAACATTTATCAAACACTCAGGTTCAGTTTAATTTATTGTCAGATTTGGTTGTATGGTTGGGGAGTTAGTTAAGTTTAGTTTCAGTTTAACTTATTCTCACGTGTACCGAGATGCAGTGAAAAGCTTTTGTTGCCTGCTATCCAGTTAGCGTAAAGACAATACATGATTACAGTCGAGCCACTAACAGTGTGTATAGATACATGATAAGGGAATAATGTTTAAGTGCAAGGCAAAGCCAGCACAGTACGATCAAGGATAGTCCAAGGGTCGCCCATGAGGTGGATACTAGTTCAGGACTGCTCTCTAGTTGTGGGAAGATGATTCAGTTCCCTGGTAACAGCTGGGGAGAAGAATCTGGAGGTGTGCGTTTTCACACTTCTGTACCTTTTGGGAGAGGGGATAAGAGGGAGTGGCCAGGGTGTGAGGCATTCTTGATGATGCTCTTGGCCTTGCCGAGGCAGCATGAGGTGCAAAGGGAGTCAATGGAAGGGAGGTTGGATTGGGTGACGGTCTGGGCTGGGGCCACAATTCACTGCAATTGCTTGCGGTCTTGGGTGGAGCTGTTCTCTTCCCATCATTTCACAATAATGGATGGGAAAGGTTTTGAGATACATGTCCCAAACACGGGCAAATAGGACTAGCTTAGATGGCGCACCTCAACCAGCATGGACAAGTTGGGCCAGAGGGCCAGTTTCCGTGCTGGGTGACCCTATGATTCTAAATATTCTGCTTATCAATGTTAAATAGATGACCTAATTTTCTTTCTCGTTCTATTCCACGTATCATCTTCTTGTCCATTCAAGTCGCCCAAGTGAATAAAGAATCTTCTGAATACAATCTGCTTTCTCTTCACCACCCACATTGCACTGAGCTTTATATCATCGCGGTGGCGCAGCGGTAGAGTTGCTGCCTTAGAGCGAATGCAGTGCCGGAGACCCGGGTTCGATCCCGACTAGGGTGCTGTCTGTACGGAGCTTGTACGTTCTCCCCGTGACTGCGTGGGTTGTCTCTCGATAAGTTTATTTAAAAAAGACACCAAGTGCTGGAGGAACTCTGCGGCCCGTCTCTAGTGGTTGATAGGGTGGTTCAGTGTGTGACTGAGACATTAGACAACGTCTTATGCCTTCAACCAAGCGTCTCGGCAGTGGGGACTGAAGACCCCACCAGTGGGTCCCCGTGTGCAATTCTGGGGGGCATCCAATCATTTAGGTCTGAAATTGCGTCGTGGAACTCAAGTAGAAAGCCCTGCCCCTCCCGCACAGTTCACTCATCAGCTACTTAGCAACGCCAAGCAGAATAAATCCTGAATCACCAAGAGCTACATGTAAAACATGTTTTACTTGGCTCCTCTGCTAACTAGAAGGAAACTGCGCACCACCAGAGGTCACAGTCTATCACAGATTTGAAAGACAGAGAGATTTCTATCTTTAAGGAGGAACTGCAGATGCTGGAAAATCGAAGGCAGACAAAAATGCTGGAGAAACTCAGCGGGTGAGGCAGCATCTGTGGAGCGAAGGAAATAGGCAACGACTTTTTGGGCCAAAACCCTTCCTCAGTCTGAAGAACTTCCTCAGTTGCCTATTTCCTTCACTCCACAGATGCTGCCTCACCCACTGAGTTTCTCCAGCATTTTTGTCTACCACCGAGAGATTTCTATAGTTGGCACTGCAGCGCAATCTATTAACAGTCCTCGCCCGAATTTCCACGATCACTCCTTATCAACTGGATCTTCCTAAAACAAAGATTGACACAAAATGCTGGAGTAACTCAACGGGACAGGCAGCATCTCCAGAGAGAAGGAATAGTCTTCCGAAAACAATCCTATTTATATTTACAGAAAACGGAACACCCGGAGGAAAACCCAGGGAGAACGAGCAAACTCCACGCAGGCAGCACCCGTAGTCAGGATCGAACCCGGGTACCTGGCGCTGTAAGGCAGCAACTCTACCGCTGCGCCACCGTGCTGGCCACAGAATCTGTGTAACATTGATGGAGACAATTGGCATCAAAGGTCTAAAATCCTGTTGATTTCTTTCATTAACTTTTTCAACACAAAGGGTGGTGGGTGCATGGAACAAGCTGCCAGAGGAGGTAGATGAGGTAGGGACCAACATTTAATAACAGTTAGACAGGTACATGGATAGGACAGGTTTGGAGGGATATGGACCAAATGCGGGCAGACGGGACTAGTGTTGGGCAAGTTGGGCTGAAAGGCCTGTTTCCATGCTATGACTCGATGACCCACTGCTTATTAAGAAGTTAAGGTCCCAGCCACCGCCTCTACTATACAGTCTGAAGATGGGTCCAGACCCACAATGTCTTCAGCCCATTTCCCTCCACGGATGCTGCCTGGCCTGCTGAGTACCGACAGCACGTGGTTTAGACAATGGACAATAGACAATAGGTGCAGGAGTAGGCCATTTGGCCCATCGAGCCAGCACCGTCATTCAATGTGATCATGGCTGATCATCCCCAATCAGTACCATGTTCCTGCCTTCTCCCCATATCCCCTGATTCCGCTATTTTTAAGAGCCCTATCTAGCTCTCTCTTGAAAACATCTAGAGAACCTGCCTCCACCACCCTCTGAGGCAGAGAATTCCACACTCACCACTATTTGTGAGAAAAAGTGTTTCCTCGTCTCCATTCTAAATGGCTTACTCCTTATTCTTAAACTGTGGCCCCTGGTTCTGGATTCCCCCAACATTGGAACATGTTTCCTGTCTCTAGCGTGTCCAAACCCTTAACAATCTTATATGTTATATGTTTATATGTTTCAATTAGATGCCCTCTCATTCTTCTAAATTCCAGAGTGTACAAGCCCAGCCGCTCCATTCTCTCAGCATATACGACAGTCCCGCCACCCCGGGAATTAACCTTGTAAACCTACGCTGCACTCCCTCAATAGCAAGAATGTCCTTCCTCAAATTAGGGGACCAAAACTGCACTCAATATTCCAGGTGTGGTCCCACTAGGGCCCTGTACAACTGCAGATGGACCTCTTTGCTTGCAATCCCTCAATTTAAATCTTTTTATTTGAATTTCACAGCAATTTGCATACATACAGTGATCACAGACAGTGATACCGCCTTAGAGCGCCAGGGACCCGGGTCTGATCCTGACGGAGTATGTACCATCTCCCTGTGACCGCGTGGGTTTTCACCCACGTTCCAAAGACGTACAGATGTGTTGGTTAATTGGCTTCTGTGACTGGTCCCCAGTGTGTAGGGTAGAACTAGTGTGAGCGGGTTGATTGCGGGTCAGTGCGGACCCGATGGGCCGAAGGGCCTATTTTCAAAGCTCTATCTCTAAACTAAACTAAATAAAACAGCGCAGGTGAATCTTCAGACTGAGTGTAGTTAGGGGGAGGGGGGAGGGGGGAGGGGGGAGAAAGCTGGAAGAGAGGTGAAGGTGGGACACACCCTAGCACGATGGACACAAGTGAAGGGACGTTTTAAGGAGTGGAGTAAGTGACAATGGCTGGAGCTCATGCATCACAACTTTCGAGAGGAACCTTCATTGCAAGGTGATGGGAACAGAACAGCGATGGATTGGATTAATTGGGCAGATCCATTCATTATGGTCTGTGTGGTCATTTCACGTATGATTGTACGCTCTACACTTTTAGATCATACTCACGCTTGAGTTTTAGTTTTAATTTTAAAGATACGTCACGGAAAGAGGCCCTTCGGCCCAGCGAGTCCGCGTTGACCAACAATCACCCCGCACGCTAGTTTCATCCGACACCCTAGGGGCAATTTTCAGAAGCCAATTCGCCTGCAAACCCACACGTCTTTCGTATGTGGGAGAAAAACGGAAACACCCGGAGGAAAACCCACTCGGTCCCAGGGAGAACGAGCAAACTCCACGCAGGCAGCACCCGTAGTCAGGATCGAACCCGGGTCCCTGGCGCTGTAAGGCAGCAACTCCACCCCTGCGCCACCGTGCCGCTCGCAGAATCTGTGTAACATTGATGGAGACAATTGGCATCAAAGGACTAAAATCCTGTTGATTTCTTTCATTAACTTTTTCCCAGGAAGGGTGGTGGGTGCATGGAACAAGCTGCCAGAGGAGGTAGATGAGGTAGGGACCAACATTTAATAACAGTTAGACAGGTACATGGATAGGACAGGTTTGGAGGGATATGGACCAAATGCGGGCAGACGGGACTAGTGTTGGTCGGTGTGGGCAAGTTGGGCTGAAAGGCCTGTTTCCATGCTATGACTCGATGACCCACTGCTTATTAAGAAGTTAAGGTCCCAGCCACCGCCTCTACTATACAGTCTGAAGATGGGTCCAGACCCACAATGTCTTCAGCCCATTTCCCTCCACGGATGCTGCCTGGCCTGCTGAGTACCGACAGCACGTGGTTTAGACAATGGACAATAGACAATAGGTGCAGGAGTAGGCCATTCGGCCCATCGAGCCAGCACTGCCATTCAATGTGATCATGGCTGATCATCCCCAATCAGTACCATGTTCCTGCATTCTCCCCATATCCCCTGATTCCGCTATTTTTAAGAGCCCTATCTAGCTCTCTCTTGAAAGCATCTAGAGAACCTGCCTCCACCGCCCTCTGAGGCAGAGAATTCCACACTCACCACTATTTGTGAGAAAAAGTGTTTCCTCGTCTCCGTTCTAAATGGCTTACTCCTTATTCTTAAACTGTGGCCCCTGGTTCTGGACTCCCCCAACATCGGGAACATGTTTCCTGTCTCTAGCGTGTCCAAAGCCTTAACAATCTTATATGTTATATGTTTATATGTTTCAATGAGATCCCCTCTCATCCTTCTAAACTCCAGAGTGTAGAAGCCCAGCTGCTCCATTCTCTCAGCATATATGACAGTCCCGCCACCCCGGGAATTAACCTTATAAACCTGCGCTGCACTCCCTCAATAGCAAGAATGTCCTTCCTCGAATTCGGGGACCAAAACTGCACTCAATACTCCAGGTGTGATCCCACTAGGGCCCTGTACAACTGCAGATGGACCTTTTTGCTTGCAATCCCTCAATTTAAATCCTTTTATTTGAATTTCACAGCAATTTGCATACATACAAATGTGCCACAGAATGTAGTTGAGGCCAGTTCATTGGCTATATTTAAGAGGGCGTTAGATGTGGCACTTGTGGCTAAAGGGATCAGGGGGTATGGAGAGAAGGCAGGTACGGGATACTGAGTTGGATGATCAGCCATGATCACATTGAATGGCGGTGCAGGCTCGAAGGGCCGAATGGCCTACTCCTGCACCTATTTTTCTATGCTTCTATGTTTCTATACAATGATAACAGACAGTGATAGTCAGGACATAATTGTGCAACAGTATGTAAGCGACCCTCGAATCCCTTAACGCACTCCCTCAATAGCATTTGCTCTACAGTGCATGTGCATTTGCTTTATCTCAGAAGTGAAGTCAAGTCAATGTTGTAACTCAGGCACCAGAGATAGCACTGTCCATTAACAGGGCGACAAAATCAGCTGCAACTTTTTAAGGATGCCTTAAATAATGACGGCTGCCCTTTATCGATCTTACCTGCTCAAGCAAAACATTGAACACATTCCCAGCATACAATTTCTGTTGCATCCACGCTAGAGTTCCTAATTGGGCATTGCGGACGGAGCTTTGGGATGCATGTGAATTATTCTGTACCTGACCTGAGAATAGATAGTGTTTTGGTAGCTAACAGAATCAATCCATTTGGAGCGATGATGGCTGAATCAAATTAAAGCACTGATCAGAATTTCACTTATTTTCCGTGGGTCGTTGTTTGGTCATGCTAAAACAGTCATAGGCGCACACCAGACAGGCCCTTCGGCCCAACCTGCCCATGCTGACCAAGATGCCCCATCTACACTATTCCAAACAGAGGACCCGGGGAGGGGGGGTCGCCGTGAGTGGGGGAGGGGAGAAGAACAATGGGGACCCGGCATGGTGGGACCACCGTAAGGGAGGGGGTGGGGGAAGAACAAAGGGAGAACCGGCGTGGGGGGGGGGGGGGGGGGGGGGGGAGGGGGGCGAATTTGTAACTGTGTAAGCGCCCTATCTGGTCGACTATTCGCATACCTTGGCTACGCAAGCAACGAATTTCACTGTGACACTAAAGTATTCAATTCAATTCAATTCATTAGTCTTACCTGCCCTTGTTAGGTCCATATCCCTCTAAGCCTATCTATCATCAGGCACGTGCCGTCAGGGTCGGCAAGGTAGGCACTGCCTACCCTGACTAAAATTATAACATAGTAATTACTAAATATAAATAATAAAGGCATGGGAGAATGATGCCTGTGTAAGAGACCGATCTCTTAGGTAGGCGTAATTCTCCGTGCCTTTCATCTGCAGCGCTTGTAACACGGGAAGCTCTGTGCAGCCCACGTGCCGTCAGCACTGCCTGAAGCCGTCAGTTTCAAGCGCGGCTGAAGGCAGCAGAAATTCTGCCTTTGCTGTACTGCGCATGCGCATCAGTCTACTGCGCATGCGCAGCGCAAGTTTCTTGGCGGGGTTTTCATCAATGGATTGTTGTGTACCAATAATGTGGTAAGTACATTTTGTGTTTATGTTATTAAATACCGTATTTCCCGGGGTGTGGGGGTGGGGGGAGAGCTCCTTTCACAGCGTTTGGGGAGTCTGGCCCGGGGTAAAGTTGCGGGGAGGGCACGAATGTTGTGAATGAGGGGTCGGGAGCATCCACTTGCGACGCTCCTTGCATGGAGGCGTGCACTGCACCGCTCTGAGGCGGGGGGAGGGGGGTGAAGAGAGAGAAGTAGCTCGGGTGGCTGAGCGGCCGCCGGGCCGGACAGCGGAACCAGCCGCCACCTTAGCTCCTTCTGCCTATCTATCCCTCTAAGCCTATCTATCATCAGGCACGTGCCGTCAGGGTCGGCAAGGTAGGCACTGCCTACCCTGACTAAAATTATAACATAGTAATTACTAAATATAAATAATAAAGGCATGGGAGAATGATGCCTGTGTAAGAGACCGATCTCTTAGGTAGGCGTAATTCTCCGTGCCTTTCATCTGCAGCGCTTGTAACACGGGAAGCTCTGTGCAGCCCACGTGCCGTCAGCACTGCCTGAAGCCGTCAGTTTCAAGCGCGGCTGAAGGCAGCAGAAATTCTGCCTTTGCTGTACTGCGCATGCGCATCAGTCTACTGCGCATGCGCAGCGCAAGTTTCTTGGCGGGGTTTTCATCAATGGATTGTTGTGTACCAATAATGTGGTAAGTACATTTTGTGTTTATGTTATTAAATACCGTATTTCCCGGGGTGTGGGGGTGGGGGGAGAGCTCCTTTCACAGCGTTTGGGGAGTCTGGCCCGGGGTAAAGTTGCGGGGAGGGCACGAATGTTGTGAATGAGGGGTCGGGAGCATCCACTTGCGACGCTCCTTGCATGGAGGCGTGCACTGCACCGCTCTGAGGCGGGGGGAGGGGGGTGAAGAGAGAGAAGTAGCTCGGGTGGCTGAGCGGCCGCCGGGCCGGACAGCGGAACCAGCCGCCACCTTAGCTCCTTCTGCCGGTCCCCGCTCACCTCTGGCAGCTCTCCGTCTAAAACCCTCTCTCCTGCCACTCGCTGGCCTCACTCCTAAGATTCCTTAAATTCCGACAGCGCGATTGAGGTTACTAGGCTGTGCGAATTTAAGGATTTGCAAGAAGCTGCTGACATAAGCGAAGTCGGCGAACGACAGGTGACAGGTGTTCCGACGGAGAGCACTGCCAAAGGTGAGCGGGCCGGCAGAAGGCGCTGAAGTGGCGGCCAGTTCTGCTATCGGGTCCCGGTGGCTGCTCGTAGCTCCCTGACCTGCTTCTATCCCCAGCTACAGTGCGTGGCTTCGCGCCCGGAGAGCTATGGCAGCGGTCAGTGAGTTACTGGCAGTACCCCCGACACCCTCCTTCTCAACACTCATGCCCTCCCCACAACTTCACCCCTGGCACAGACTCTCCACACTCTGTGAAAGGAACTGTTCCCCCAATTGGTCTAGGACTTGGAAGCCTTGGGCAAATTGAAATGTCACTGTATTTATTTATTTATTTAACGGGGAGAACAATCTGCGCATGCGCGGTTTATATATTTTTTTTAAGTGCCTACCCTGAGTAATTACTCACGGCACGTGCCTGCTATTCATGTACTTGTCCAATCGTCTTTTAAATGATATTTTAATACCTTCCCCAACCACCTCTTCTTGTCTCTCAATCTAAACAAGGGTCTTGACCCGAAAGATTCTTCAGCGATGCTGCCTGACCTGTTGAGTTACTCCAGCACATTGTGTCTATCTTTGGTGTAAACCAGCATCTGCAGTTCCTTCCTACACATACCTATTCTTGTACTTAGCTCCATGTACACATATACACTGTGTGGAAGAATTTGTCCCCTCGGGTTCCAATTAAATCTTTTCCCTTAAATCTCACCTTAAATTAAAGTCCTCTGGTTTTTGATTCCCCGACTCTCTATAAAAGGTACTGTGCATTAACCCTATCTACTCCCCTCATGATCTCACCACCCAGGGAGATACAAGATCACCCGTCAGCTGCCTGTGCTCCAAGGAATAAAGTCCTAGGCTGCCCTGCCTCTTCCTATAGCTCAGGCCCTCAAGTTCTGGCAACATCCTCATAAATCTTCTCTGCACTTTTTCCAGTCTAAAGGGCCTGTCCTACCAGCATCCGACTCCATGCGATGAGCGCGATCAAACTAGAAGCGGGGGCCGCGCGGAGGTCGGGTGATCCCTGTACAGGGCCGTTCCCACCAGCATGCCCCTGCATGCGGCAAGCGCGACCAAGCCGGCAACGAGGGCCGCGCAGAGGTCGGGTGAGTGGCGCAATGCGGCTCAAAGTGAGGCGAACTTGGAGCAAAGTCTTAAAGGTAAGTTCGCCAGGACAGAGAGGGGCACACAGAGAGGGGCACAGAGGGACACATACACAGAGGGCCACGGAGCCACACACAGAGAAGGTCACGGAGGCACCTACAGAGAGGGTCACGGAGGCACGATGTCGGGGCGGTATGTAATGCGTCGAGGCGACTGCGAGCCGACAAGCCGTTGCCGCGCGGAATTTTTGAACATGGTCAGTTTTTCAGAGCCCCGCGCGATGTCGGGACGAACTCCGCACAATTCCGCACGGCTCCGGCGATCGAAGTGGGACCGGCCCCGCGACGCCGGACGGCTCAAACGACCACGTTAGGTCGCGCTCATCGCATAGAGTTGCATGCTGGTGGGACAGGCCCTTAAGAATATTTTTCTTATAGTAGGGTGACCAAAACGGAAAACAACATTCCAAGCACAGCCTCACAAAAGTCGTGTACAACTGCAACGTAACATCCCAACTTCTACACTCAATGCACTGACTGACGCAGACCAATGTACAGGAAGCTTTCTTGACCACCTTATCAATCCACCTTTCTTGACCACCTCGTACCAATTACGCCACTTTTAAGGGACTATGTACTTGCACTTGATCTATCTGCTCTACAACACTCCCCAGAGCTCTGTCTTTCACTGTGAAGGTCCTTGGTTTAGCTACTCAAAACACAAATCCTCGCACTTATCTGCATTGGACTCTATTGACCATTCCTCAGCCTGCTTGCCTAACTGATCAAGGTCTTTCTGTAATCTTTGATGACAATTTTTGTAATTGTAAATTCTTACCTATCTACGATACCACCCACTTTATTGTCATCCGCAAACTTATTAATGAAACTTAGAAACTTAGAAAATAGGTGCAGGAGGAGGCCATTCGGCCCTTCAAGCCAGTACCGCCATTCATTGTGATCATGGCTGATCGTCCGCTATCAATAACCCGTGCCTGCCTTCTCCCCATATCCCTTGACTCCACTAGCCCCTAGAGCTCTATCCAACTCTCTCTTAAATCCATCCAGTGATTTGGCCTCCACTGCCCTCTGTGGCAGGGAACTCCACAAATTCACAACTCACTGAGTAAAACAGTTTTTTCTCACCTCTGTCTTAAATGACCTCCCCTTTATTCTAAGACTGTGTCCCCTGGTTCTGGACTCGCCCAACATTGGGAACATTTTTCCTGCATGTAGCTTGTCCAGTCCTTTTATAATTTTATATGTTTCTATAAGATCCCCCCCTCATCCTTCTAAACTCCAGTGAATACAAGCCTAGTCTTTTCAATCTTTCCTCATATGACAGTCCCGCCATCCCAGGGATCAATCTCGTGACGCCTTGTAAATTCTTATCCCCCTGACCTAATTGTTCACAGTTGCAGGACCCTTAATCATCTTTCCATCTGCCATCTATCCTTTAGGGCGTCATTTATCATTGGCTTTCAGGTGTGGACAGCAGCTGCTTTAATTGCCTTTGAGCAATAGATTTTAAAAATACAGCGCAGAAACAGGCCCTTCGGCCCACCAGGTCTGCGCCAACCCACGGTCCCCACACATTGACACAATCCTACACACACTGGGGACAATCTACACTTACACCAAGCCAATTAACCTTCAAACCTGGAGTGTGGGAGGAAACCGAAGATCTCGGTGAAAACCCACGCAGGTCACGGGGAGAACGTACGAACTCCGTAGAGACAAGCACCCGTAGTCAGGATCGAACCCGGGTCTCCGGCGCAGCAAGCGCTGTAAGGCAGCAACTCTACCGCTGCGCCACCGTGCCAACCCCAAGATGTAATGGGACTTTCAGTCTAAGAGCGACTTGCATCAACTGCGGGATCTCTCGGTCTTTCTCATCAGCCCCCATGTTTACGCATGATTATTCCTGCTCACTCACTACTCCGTGGGTAGAGTTGTCCACACTTTCATGGCGACGACCTCCCTGAAGGATATATAGGTGTCTGACTTATAGACAATAGACAATAGGTGCAGGAGTAGGCCATTCAGCCCTTCGAGCCAGCACCGCCATTCAACGTGATCATGGCTGATCATCCCCAATCAGTACCCCGTTCCTGCCTTCTCCCCATATCCCCTGACCCCGCTATTTTTAAGAGCCCTATCTAGCTCTCTCTTGAAAGCATCCAGAGAACCGGCCTCCACCGCCCTCTGAGGCAGAGAATTCCACAGACTCACCACTCTCTGTGAGAAAAAGTGTTTCCTCGTCTCCGTTCTAAATGGCTTACTCCTTATTCTTAAACTGTGTGTGGCCCCTGGTTCTGGACTCCCTCAACATCGGGAACATGTTTCCTGCATCTAGCGTGTCCAAGCCGTTAACAATCTTCTATGTTTCAATGAGATCCCCTCTCATCCTTCTAAACTCCAGCGTGTACAAGCCCAGCTGCTCCATTCTCTCAACATATGACAGTCCCGCCATCCCGGGAATTAACCTTGTAAACCTACGATGCACTCCCTCAATAGCAAGAATGTCCTTCCTCAAATTAGGGGACCAAAACTGCACACAATACTCCAGGTGTGGTCTCACTGGGGCTCTGTATTTATAAGTACTACCTCTGGCCATTTCCACAAACGGGCACTACTGCAAGTCTCCCAAACCAATCATAATCTGAAAGTCGTCTTCAGCCATTGATTCCTCCGTGAAAACATCAGAGCAAAGTTGTCCGACAGACCTCTGCAGACTGAGCTCATTGTTCCGTCCTTTTCCAATTATTCTTCACACTCTGAGACCTTTGGGTCCGTCAAGTGTGAAGAAACGGAACAATAGACAGTGGGTTAGTGTCGTTAATCACACACACACACACACACACGCACACAGCACCTATCATGTGTTGCAGTACTAGCTGCAGGATACAGCGACATCTCAACTGCTCCAGGGACTTCCGTGCGATATTTTAACATCCAAGATTTCTGATGCGCAAAATATAGAAACTGCACTTAATGAGGTGCAGCATATCTTCACAGGTCTCATGTGGAATCTTTCTTGCTGGAGAAGAGGACCCTTTCCGTTCCGGACATCCCGAGACACCGCAGAGCGTTCTCAGTTGAGAAACAACAATGCAGAACAGCGCAGCACAGGAAAGGGGGCTACAGTCGAGGACCTATAAGGCGTCGGTAAGGCCGCATTTGGAATATTGCGAGCAATTTTGGGTGCCGTATGTGAGGATGTGCTGGCTCTAAAAGATCTGCAAACTAAATCACAGCCACCACAAATGGAATGGAGTGGACTACTTTATTGTCAAATGTGACATATCCAAGGTATACAAATAAGTTGCCACATAAAGGGCACAGACAAAGTTACAAAGTATCCCCACTGGCTCCTATATTCTCCCCCCCAACACTCTCCCTCCCCCCCACTTCCCCCTTCCCCCACCCTCCCCTTCCACCCCACTCTCCCCCGTCACACTCCCATCCTCCCCACACCCTCCCCTTCTCCCCCACCCTCCTCTCCCTCCTCTCCCCCCTCCCCCCCCCATCTTCTTCCCTACCATACCGGGTCCACCATTGTTCACTGATCTTCCCCCTCCCTCACGGTGCCCCCCCCAGGCCGGGTCCCGATTGTCCCCCCCCCCCCCCCCTCACCAAGTGAGAGAAAGTAAGGTGACTCCTTTCCGAATATCAAACTGAAGGATGTGACTTCGGCCAACGAAACCCAATTAAATTGAAACTGCTCTCAGGAATATTCCCAGCCCTTTGTTCATTCCCAGGTATTGCTGCTAATGCGGCCAGGCCACCATGGAGTAGAGTCCGGATGGTGGAGAGAGGCTGACAAAACGCTTCATACCTATAGCAAGTACAACGAGCCAGTCTGTGGTACCAACTCAGCCTGAACATTTCAATGCCCACTGTAAACCTTCTAGAGTTGTGTGTGGTGCATCCCCAAGTCTATATGGCGGCACGGTGGCGCAGCGGGTAGATTTGACACCTTTCAGCGCCGGAGACCCAGGTTCGATCCTGACTACAGGTGCATGTCTGGGAGTGCAGCGTAGGTTTACAAGGTTAATTCCCGGGATGGCGGGACTGTCATATGCTGAGAGAATGGAGCAGCTGGGCTCGTACACTCTGGAGTTCAGAAGGATGAGAGGGAATCTCATTGAAACATGTAAGATTGGCTTGGACACGCTAGAGGCAGGAAACACGTTCCCGATGTTGGGGGAGTCCAGAACCAGGGGCCACAGTTTAAGAATAAGGAGTAAGCCCATTTAGAATGGAGACGGGGAAACAGAGAGTGTTGAGTCTGTGGAATTCTCTGCCTCAGAGGGCGGTGGAGGCAGGTTCTCTGGATGCTTTCAAGAGAGAGCTAGATAGGGCTCTTAAAAATAGTGGAGTCAGGGGATATGGGGAGAAGGCAGGAACGGGGTACTGATTGGGAATGATCAGCCATGATCCCATTGAATGGCAGTGCTGGCTCGAAGGGCTGAATGGCCTACTCCTGCACCTATTGCCTATTGTCTATCAGTCAGACATCTATATATCCGACAGGGAATTCAGGGAGGTCCTCGCCATGAAAGTATGGACAACTCTACCCATGGAGTAGTGAGTCTGCGCAGAGTTTCTCCGAGATCTTCGGTTTCCTCCCACACTCCAAAGACGTACAGGTTTGTAGGTTAATTGGCTTGGTATAATTATAAATTATAGATTATCTGGGTCTCTGGCGCTGTGAGGCAGCAACTCTACCACTGCGCCACCGTGCTGCTCTCTGCGAATCAGGCAGCATCTCTGGAGAGAAGGAATAGGTGACGTTTCGGGTCAAGACTTCTTCAAGAGTTACTCCAGCATTTTGTGTCTATCTTTGGTTGAAACAAGCATCTGCTGTTCCTTCCTACGCATTTTGTCAGGGAATGTTGCAGGCTCAAGGGCTGGTGCCACTAACTGCTTCAATTTAATTTGTTTTTTAACTCATTTCCATTCGGGAATATATGAAGGAATTTAGTTTAGTTTGGTGATACAGCGCGGAAACAGGCTCTTCGGCCCATCGAGTCCGTGCCGGCCAGCGATCCCCGCACACTAACACTATCCTACACACACTAGGGGCAATTTACAATCATACCAAGCCAATTAACCTACAAACCTGCATGTCTTCAGAGCATGGGAGGAAACCGGAGCTCCCAGAGAAAACCCACGCAGGTCACGGGGAGAAGGTACAAACTTTAGACAGGCAGCATCCGTGGTTGGGATCGAACCCGGGTCTCTGGTGCTGTGAGGCAGCAAGTCTACCGGTGCACCCCAGTGCCGCCCACTATGCAGTCTGCAGAAGGGTTTCGTCGCCCGAAACGTCGCCTATTTCCTTCGCTCCCTAGATGCTGCCTCACCCGCTGAGTTTCTCCAGCTTTTTTGTCTACCTTCGATTTCCCAGCATCTGCAGTTCCTTCTTAAAACACGCAGTCTCTTTATGTTTTATGTTTTCACTCCACGCAGCACAGAAGGAAAATGCATCTTTTTATCATTGCTGCAGTGACCTCCAGAACCTCAATCCTGTTGTCAAAGATAAAATCCAATACATTATTTTTAGATGAAAGCTTGAGCTGTGACAAAGTGCAGGAGTGGTTCTGTGGTCACTGCAGGGCAAGCAATTGTATTGGGTGTTTGTAACTGCCTTTCCACAGTCGTTGATCTCTTTCGAGATAAGTGCTGCAATTCAAAATACGACAGGCTGCAGGAAATTAAAATGCCACCCATCATCATAAAACCACGCAACAGACTACAATTAATGCCAGTGTGCTAATTAGGTAGAGGAGCAGCCAATTTATCCCCTCCAGCCTGCTCTATCATCCAATTATGTCAGGGCTAATCTGTAACTTAAATTCAAATGATTATCTCTTCCAATCTCCCCTTAACATCAAAATGCAGTTCCGGTCAAAGCTCCTATAGCGGAGCAAGATGGTCCACTCGACGAGAAAGACGTAGTACGGACATGGGCAGATTCGTGGGTAATTTTCGGCCCCATTTCCGTAACCGGCTTCCGTCTCCGCACCAAAGATCCCGTAGGATAATAGTGCGGAGACGGAAACATCCTCGTAAAAATAAAAGTTATTTAGGAAAAATCATCTCCTCTTTTTCAGAATGATAATTTATTAACGCAAATTGTTCCCCCGCAACGTTGATTACACTGCGGGTCGGGTCGGGTTACGGAAATGGATGAAAAAAAGGCCCACGTTCCGTTCCATTGCGTACTACACGTTAGCCCATTGCATTTAGCAGGAGTGGTCTATCTTGCTCCGCTGTGGGATCTTTGGTTCTGGTCACCGCACTACAGCAAGGAACAGCGTGCAGTTCTGGTCACTGCACTGAGCGGCAGCGTTGCTGCCTAATAGCGCTTGCAGGGCCGGAGACCCGGGTTCGATCCCGACCTCGGGATTGTTCTCTCCGTGACCTGCGTGAGTTTTCTCCCAGATCTACGGTTCCCCCCCACACTCCAAAGATGTACAGGCACTTGGCAAATGTGAAAATTGTCCCTAGTGTGTGTAGGATAGTGCTAATATATGGGGATTGCTGGTCGGCACGGTCTCGGCGGGCCGAAGGGCCTGTTCACCTAAACTATAGGAAGGTATAGTGTATAGTTCTGGTCAGTGCATTGTACAAAGAATGCAATTAAGTGAGCTTAAGCAATGAATTTTTGCGCGAGTGTGAGGTCTAGAAAACCAGCATTGTAGTTCTGCAATAATATCTCCACATGATCTAAATCCCCTGTCCCACTTAGGAGACCTAAACAGCAACCTCTGGTGACCTTGCCCGTCACCCAAAAAAAAAATCAAGGTTGAGGTGACCTGCAACCTCCTACCACCTCTCAGGCATGTGTTGAAAACCTTCCTCGACTATGAAGAAAACCTGCTTTGACTAGACCTGCGACTAAAAAATTATCGCTTTTTAAAACGGCAGCCTATTTTTAGTCGAGGCCGTTTTTAATCATAATGAAAAAATAGCAGCAACCTAGATGAAGCCTCGACCAGGTGGAAACCACTTTCGACCATTAGGGAGAGTGACCAAAACCTCCGGTGACCTCATGGAAACCTTGGGTGGTGGGCAAGGTCACCAGAGGGGGCTGTTTAGATCTCCTAAGTGGGACAGGGGGTTAAACTCATCTGATATTCAATCATCCAACTTGTTGCGGTTGACCAACAGAATTCACCTCCACTGCCTATTCAGTCCATCCATCTTATGTCAGCAGGTTGCCAAGCAAGAGTCTCGCTGAACTCTTCATCATCTCTCTGCGTCTAGCCCATTGTCAGGTTTTCAAGCCATAATGAGATGGAGAGCCATGGTCCAGTTTTCACACTCCAGAAGAAAAATGATGGGTGGCTATTCCGTGCAGAAAGGAACTGTAGATGGACACAAAAAGCTGGAGTAACTCAACGGGACAGGAATGGGTGACATTTCGGGGTCGAGACCCTTCTTCAGACGTCATGTGTCAGCTGCTACGGGATCTAGATAGGGTAGGTGCTAAGATGTTTTCACTGGTGGGAGAGTCATGGACAAAGGGCCATATATAAAAAATAAAGGGGCAGGTGTGTAGTGCTTCCTTCTCTCAGAGGGCAGTGAATATGTGGAACTTAATAATTATAATATCTTTTATTGTCATTACACATAAGTGCAACGTGATTTGGTTTGCAACTTCCACCCGATGTCATAACTCAAATGACTAATACATTTAGATTTAGATATAGAGACCCCGAGAACAAGGTTTGTAAAACAAACATTAGACCAGTAAAAGACAAAGTGCAGATGTGTCTGTGAGACGTGACCATCCGAG